>CM069906.1:156944611-157182611 GCA_036172215.1 Camellia granthamiana
ACCGAGAACCCGATTCGAGTCCCGTCTTCTCCCACAAGTCTCTCATGCCTTTGCGGTCGTGTGTGCCACGTTTTGTGCTACTCCAATGCCGTTTGGTGATTTGGAGGCATTAACACCTCAAATTCTAAGTTTCTTAAGAAACTAGTTTGTTTCTTAAAAGTGAAATCCGGCTCTAACTCCCAAATCAGGAACCTGATTTGTGTCCCGAATTCTCCCCCATGTCTCAAGTGCCTAGGCGGTTGTTTGTGCCAAGTTTCATGCTACACCAACGCAGTTTGGTGATTTTGGGGCATTAACACCTCGAATTCTAAGTTTCTTAAGAAACTAATTTGCCATGAGTGAAATCCGCCTCTAACTCCCAACCCGGGAACCTTATTCGAGTCCCGTCTTCTCCCACAAGTCTCTCATGCCTAGGCGGTCGTGTGTGCCAAGTTTGTGATACTGCGACGCCGTTTGGTGATGTTAGGGCATTAACACCTCAAATTCTAAGTTTCTTAAGAAACTAGTTTATTTCTTAAGAGTGAAATCCAGCTCTAACTCCCAAACTGGGAACCTGATTTGAGTCTCGTCTTATCCCACAAGTCTCTCGTGCCTAGGCGGTCGTGTGTGCCAAGTTTCGTTCTATTCCGACGCCGTTTGGTGATTTTAGGTCGTTAACACCTCGAATTCTAAGTTTCTTAAGAAACTAGTTTGCCTAGCATGAAATCCGGCCCTAACTACCAAACTGGGAACCCGATTCGAGTCCTGTCTTCTCCCACAAGTCTCTCATGCCTAGGTGGTTGTTTGTGCTAAGTTTCGTGATACTCTGATGCCGTTTGGTATTTTGGGGCATTAACACCTCAAATTCTAAGGGTCTGTTTGGTAACGTTTATGTTTTCAGTTTATATTTACAAAAATTTTATAAACTGGTTTTTGTTTATTTTTTATTTATTTTTAGAAAAACATAAACTACAAACGTGTTTGGTAATTGACAAAATGTTTAAAAATATTGAAAAATATAAAAAAGAGTGAGAAATGGCAAGTGGTGGCAAGTGGCGGCGGAAGACGGTGGTGAAAAGTGGTGACGGTGGGTGGTGGGTAGCGGGTGGTGGTGGTGGTGGTGGTGGTGGTGGGTAGTGGTTGGTGGTGGTAGGTGGGTTGCGGATGGCGGGTGGTGTTGGGTGGTGGCGGGTAGGTGGCCAGTGGTGGTGGTGAGTGGATGGGTGATAGTGGCAGGTGGTAGCAAGTGGGTGGTGGTGGCAAGTGGGTGGCGGATGGCGAGTGGTAGTGGGTGGTGGCGGGTAGGTGGCTGGTGGTGATAGTGGGTGGGTGGGTGGGTGATAGTGGCGGGTGGTGAGTGGTAGCAAGTAGGTGGTGGTGGTGGTAGTGGTGGCGGGTAGTAGGTGGTGGTAGCAGGTGGGTGCGGATGGCAGGTGGTGGTGGTGGTGGTGGGTGGGTGGGTGATGGTGGCGGGTGGTAGGTGGTAGCGAGTGGGTGGTGGCGGTGGTGGTGGATGATTGGTGGTGGTGGCAGGTGGGTGGTGGGTGATGGTGGTGGTGGTGGTGGTGGTGGTGGGTGGTGGGTGGTGGCTGGTGGTTGGTGGTAGTGAGTGGCTGGTGGTGACGGGTGGTGGATGATGCTGGCAGGTGGGTGGTGAGTGGTGGTGGCGGGCGCTGGATGGTAGTGGCGGATGGTGGGTGGTGATGGGTGGATGGCAGGTTGTGGTGGTGGTGGTGGTGGTGGTGGTGGTGGTGGTGGTGGTGGTGGCTGTGGCGAAAGATGGGTGGTGGTGGCAAGTGGGTGGCAGGTGGGTGGTGGTGGCAGGTAGGTGGTGAGTGGTGGTGGGGGAATGGGTGGTGGGTGTTGGGTGGTGGTGGCAGAAGAAGGTGGTGGAAAATGGTGCGCGAGTGGTGGCTAGTGTTGGGTGGTAAAAAAAAAAACTCAAAACGGAAACACATTTTTTGAGTTTACATTTTTTGGCCAAATTTGTAAACTGAGACCACTGATTTATAAATCAAAAATTTATCAAACAAGTTTTTATTTGAGTTTTTAAAATTTTTGTAAATATAAACAGAAAACTGAAAATGTAGTGTTACCAAACGGCACCTAAATTTCTTAAGAAACTAGTTTGTTTCTTAAGAGTGAAATCCGGCTCTAACTCCCAAACTGGGAACCTGATTTGAGTCCCGTCTTGTCCCACAAGTCTCTCGTGCCTAGGCGGTCGTGTGTGCCAAGTTTCGTGCTACTCCGACGTCGTTTGGTGATTTTGGGGCATTAACACCTCAAATTCTATGTTTCTTAAGAAATTAGTTTTCCTAGAGTGAAATCCGACTCTAACTCCCAAACTGAGAACACGATTCGAGTCTCGTTTTCTCCTACAAGTCTATCTTGCCTAGGCGGTCGTGTGTGCCAAGTTTCATGCTACTCCGACGCCGTTTGGTGATTTTGGAGCATTAACATCTCAAATTCTAGGTTTGTTAAGAAACTAGTTTGTTTCTTAAGAGTGAAATCTGGGTCTTACTCCCAAACCGGGAACCTGATTTGAGTGTCGTCTTATCCCACAAGTCTCTCGTGCCTAGGCGGTCGTGTGTGCCAAGTTTCGTGCTACTCCGACACCGTTTTGTGATTTTGGGGCATTAACACCTCAAATTCTAATCCGGCTCTGACTCCTAAACTGGGAACCTGATTTGAGTCTCGTCTTCTCCCACAAGTTTCTCATGCCTACGTGGTCGTGTGTGCCAAGTTTTGTGCTACTCCAACTCCGTTTGGTGATTTTGAGGCGTTAACACCTCGAATTCTAAGTTTCTCAATAAACTAGTTTGCCTAGAGTGAAATTTGGCCCTAACTCCCAAACCGGGAACCCGATTCGAGTCTCGTCTTCTTCTATAAGTCTCTTGTGCCTTGGCGGTCGTGTGTGCCAAGTTTCATGCTAATCCGACGTCGTTTAGTGATTTTAGGGCGTCAACACCTCAAATTCTAAGTTTCTGTGGGAATTAGTTTGCCTAGAGTGAAATTTGGCTCTAACTCCCAAACCAGGAACTCGATTCGAGTCTCGTGTTTTCCACGCCTAGGCGGTCATGTGTGTTAAGTTTCATGCTACTCCGACGCCCTTTGGTGATTTTGGGGCATTAACACCTCAAAGTCTAAGTTTTTTAAAAAGCTAGTTTGTTTCTTTAGAGTGAAATCCAACTCTAACTCCCAAACCGGGAACCCGATTCGAGTCCCGTCTTTTCCCACAAGTCTCTCGTGCCTAAGCGGTCGTGTGTGCCAAGTTTTGTGCTATTCCGACGCTGTTTTGTGATTTTGGGGCATTAACAGCTCGAATTCTATGTTTGTTAAGAAACTAATTTGTCTAGAGTGAAATCCGACTCTAACTCCCAAACCGGAAACCCTGTTCGAGCCCAATATATTTTAAAAAAAGCTACCAAGCAAAAGAAAATCTACAACAACCATCAGATTGTAGAGAAAAAATTAGCTCAAACTTATTCTTGTAATTCGTATTAACAAAATAGTTGTTGATATTTAAATAAAATGAATGTGCACTTGACACCAAACTCTGTTATTTATTCATATTTAATATATACATTACAACTATGCACCAAAAAAATAGACTTACAACATAATATTTTATATGAATTTATGTAAACACTTCCATCTCAACCTTAGACTCTTCTATGTACCCCCATTCCCACTTCGAGCAAATAAGATTTCGATATAACATCACCTATTCCAGGAATCCAACCCTATTATGGAAGCTTGAGATTTATTAGAACTTAAGATATAACATGCGTATTACAAAAAATGATTGATTTTGATGAGTTTCAATCAGCTTAACATGTTTTTAACTTCAAAAGGGAAATTCACACAGCTATAGAAATAGATTGATGAAACAACACTCACATGGAACTGAGACCCGCCCAAACCATCTAGCAAATGTGCGAGGATTAAGAAGCCTGTTTCAAGAATGATCCAAATTTAGTTTAACGACAACAGCAAGAATCTGACACTACAAGCAAATAATAAACTCAAGAATCATAAGAATCAAAACAGCACTCTTAAAAGAGTCATACTCAATATTTCAATATAATAATGTTATTGAACCGCTTGCCTTGGAAATGCTCCCCTAAGCTACTCTAATCAGGTGATCACCCAAATGATCCAATGATTAACATGAGGTGTGCTTATACATATGTGCTTGTTGGATAATATAAAGGAGAAAAGGAGATATAGATATACCTTTTGATGGTGCAAAAGCAACATTAAGGCAAGGAGCTAGTCTAAGAAATCTATCTTTATTAAAGCAAATTTGTTTTGAGCTGGTATTAGCTTATAGGACGTCAGATAAAGTCTGAAATGGCAAGGAAAAATAGAAAGCAAACAATTTCTTATATAATATACCAATCTGCAAAAAGTATGCCTGCCAAAATCTATTCCAAGGGCTGCAGTTCAGAAATTGATATATGACAAAAAGGATTACACTATGCCCCTTTCAGATTAAGTGACTAACAATTGAACTATGTTGCTCACAACCTACTGGAACTTTGTGAATGTAGCAATAACATGTGGAGACAACTAAGCAAACCCTTAACAAGTGAAAATTAAAAAGATCATGGAAACAGATTTCATTACAAATAGAATTCATAGCTCTTATAGGCTCTTCAACTTGAATTTGACTGGTAAAATAAGTGTAAATGACAAAATAGAATTCAATTTCAGCTTCAAATCCTTTATTTTGTCTAAGAAAAATGCATTAAAAATATGGCAAGATAGCAACAACAATTTGTTAACCCAATCATAGCATTTAACACACAAAACAGCCAGCTTATTCTCACCAAAAATCAATTTCAATCATTCCTCCAAAATTAAACAAAAGCAGTAGGGCAAACAGAGTTGATATATATATATATAGAAAATGAAATCAGAGTTGAGATTAGAAGTGTAGGCACTCTCACCTTCTAATCTATCAGGACTCTATCACACAAATCTGAATTGAGACTAGCATTTATTTATATTAAATATATATATATATAATGGCTATTCCATAGAAGAGAAAAGATATATGGAATAGAACCTCTTTAACTGCCTTCTATCTAAGGCGTTCTAATCCCAATTTTCAATCCTTATCTACGCAACCAAATCAACATTGTACCTATGTTAAGCAGATTATTAGATATGGCTAATTGAAAACCCTAAGAGAAGATTCAAGATTGCAAACCCTATGAGAAGAATCGATGGGAAGGAAGAGAATACGAAATTGAGATTGTAGACAGTGGTGCTCACCTTAATAGAGGACGGTGCTCACTCTTGCCGGTGCAGACGGTGGTGGCAGTGGAGCTTCGAAATCGAGAGAGACAGAACTTCGAAATTGAGAGAGAACTTTGAAATCAAAAGCGAAGTTGCTCTGAAATGAATCTCTCGCCCCCACTCTGAGATGAATCGAAACCACTGAGGCGACGAGAGAGAAGGCGGTGAGGGAAGAGGTGTGGCGGCGGCGGCAGTGGTGGTTACCGGTGGCGGCACCAGAGATGACGACATAGGCAGGAGAGATAAAGAGAGAGAAGAGTGAGAGAAAGTGAGAGAGAGTGTTAGGTTAGGGATTGGGGAGATCGTGAGAAACAAGAGGGGGGATGAAATGGGGAATTGAGATAGAAATTATGGGAAAACGAAAAGAAGTTCTTTATTTTTTTCATTAAAATAATTTTTTTTTTATTTTTGATTTTTAATTAAAAATTTATTTGTTTCATTTTTATTTTAATGAAAAAAAAAAATATTTTCTATTAATTTTTTTTTTATTTGGTAGAAGTAAGGGTAATATTTTAATGAAAGATATTTTCTATTAAAATAAAGTTAATTTTTTGTGGTCAATGAATTTTTTTTTTTTTTTTTTTTTTTTGCGGCCCATTTTTTTTGGTTACTATAAATCAGGAACTAATTTTTTGTGGTAGAGAAGAGGGAGCGGCAGTAGTGGTGAAGGTGGTGGTGGTTGTGATGGCGAAGGAGATTAGTGGTGAAGTTGTGGTAGTGGTAGAGGAGATGTAGTGGCGATGGTGGAGGAGAGGTAATCGTAGTAGTAGCGGCAGTAGTGGTGGTGGTGGTATTGGAGTGGTGGCGATAGTGGTAGTAATGGTAGTTGTTGGAGTGACAACAGTGGTAGCAGTGGTAGTAGTGGAATGACATTTGCAGTATAGCGGTCCCCGGGTTTACCCCTTGTTGTACAGTGATCCGGACATGTGTCCGTGGATGTTGGTAGTTGAGTTTTGTCTGGTTTACATCCTTTCTTACTTTGTATTTGAGTTATAGGATGTGTTGGGCAGGTTTGTTACAGGTTGGTTAAGCTTAGGAACCAAGTCTAGTTGCCCAGGTTTTGGCTGGTCCGCTCGAGCGGAGATGTTGGCGCTCGAGCGGAGAGTTGTTGTTGCTTGTGCGCTCGAGCGGAGGTTTTGGCGCTCGAGCGGAGAATGCACCCATTCAGTATTTTGTGCACCTGCAAAACTTCTGCAAGTGTGGTTTTTGCGCTCGAGCGGAGGTGGTGAGCTCGAGCGGGTTGCGCTCGAGCGGGGATGTTGCGCTCGAGCGGACAGTGTATTTTTGGTGTGAGTTCTGGGAAGGAGAGACCTGCGCTCGAGCGGGCTGCGATCTGCGCTCGAGCGGACGAGCTTTGTGTTTGTGTCTTGGTGCTCGAGTGGACAATGTTGCGCTCGAGCGGAGACTGTTTTATGTGTCTGTACGCTCGAGCGGAGTGTCTTACGCTCGAGCGGACCTGTCGTATAACTGAGTGGGACTGGGCATTTTAAATCACTTTTTGACTTATCTTCTTTCACCTACTTTACCAAAACACCATTTTCAGAGCTTCTCACTCAAGAACCTTAACTTCTCTCTAAGTGTTGATCTAGCTAGGGTGTGTTGTTCACCTTTGGTCTTCACAAAAAGGGTGTTGATCGTCAAGGGCGTCATTTTGATCCGAATAGTTTGGTGTTTGGAGCATCTTGGTTTTTGGGTCCTTCTCCTTTTGAGCTAAATCTTTGAGGTAGGGATATCCTACTCCTCTTTATGAGTCTTGTCTTTAAAATTTTAGCATTTTGATATGTTGGTAGTTGTTGTGTAATTTTGGAGAACTTTGGGCCATTGTGTAATTTTACAAAAGTTTGGGGTTTTGTCTATAATAAACCTAGAAGCATGTTTGGCATAGAAACATGGAATTAATGTTGAAACATTAATGAAATTGGAACCTAAGGGTTGTGGTGTTAATTATGGAGAATGTCCTAATTACATTGATTAAATAATTTGGTTAATTAATTGGGTTGATTTGTGATGTGTATAATTGTTGTTTATATGCATTGTGTTGTGTTGGAGAAGATAGGGGATGTACTCCACGGTTTAGGGGAAGATAGGGGATGGACCTCTAAACCGGATGTTGTTGGGAGGAGATAGGGGATGAACTCCGTAGATAGAGCGGGTATGCTTATCTAGAAATGTATTGACAGAGCGGATATGCTTGTCTTTGGAAGTATTGATATAACTGTTATGTTTATCATTGTTGAAGTGAGAAGTGTTGGCATGAATGTTTGTTTCATGTGAGATGTTTGGCCAGGTTCTGAGCCAAGGTTTTGAAATGGCAAGAAAAGGAATGGAAACGGAAACGAAAGGAAATATAGACTTAAGTGTCTTGGAACTGTGTTATGTTATGAAAGAATGTAAAAGTGTTGACCATCTATCAACTGTTAATCTTTTAGTCATTATTCATAACTGGTTTAGTATATTTCTACTGGGCTGTGGCTCACCCTATATGGGAACATCATTTTCAGGTACAGGTAGCATGCCACCTCCAAGGACTTAACTTGGGAGGCTAGTGGCGGACGGACTTTTTTTTTGGTTGTCTTTCCTTTTGTTGTGTTACATGTAAATTCAAGCCAAGGGCTTAATGTGTAAATGAGTTAGCACTCTACTTTCTTGTAACCAAGTGTTAACTTGGAAAGCTGTAAGCCCTTAGGGCATTTGCTTTTGTGTTAACATGTAATACTTTTTGTAATAGAACTCTGATGAATGGAAGGATATGGATCTTTAATATATCATAGCATGTCTATATTGTTTGGATTAATGTTATTATTTTGAGGGCGTTACATGCAGTAGTGGTGAAGGTGGTAGAGAAGATGGGTGGTGAGAGAGAGAAAGAGAGATGAGTGAGAGACAGATATAAAAGAGAGATAGAGAGACAGAGACAGAGTAATGAGTGAGAAAGAGACAAAGTAGTTGCTAAAAGTGCATTTTCTTGTAGTGGATCAATAAATCGAGAGAGAGCTCAGTAAATAGAGAAGAAAAGAGGGACAAAGTGAGTAAGGCGAACACAGTGGGGGAAAGAGACAAACAAACAGACAGGTAGACAAGGAGAGAAAGAGAGATAGAAGAGTGATAAATGTGAGAAAGAGAGAGACAGAGAGAGAGAGACAAAAAAAGAGAGAAATAAAAGATGAGCAAGAGATAGACAAAGAAAGAGAGAGAGAGACAAAGAGCGAAAAGAGATAAACGAGAGAAAGATGAGCAAGAGAGCGAGAGAGATAAAGAGAAGAGAGATGAGCGAGACACACAAAGAGAGAAGAGAGACAAAGAGAGATGGACAAGAGACACAGAGAGAAAGAGAGAGACAGATAGACAAACAGATAGAGAAGAGAGAGACGAAGATAGAGATAGAGACACAGAGAAAAAGTGAGAGATAAACAGACAGAGAAGAGTGATGAGTGAGAGAGAAAGAGAGAGATAGACAGACAGAGAAGAGTGATGAGTGAGAGAGAGAAAGAGAAGAGAGACAGAGATAGAGAGACAGGAAGATGAAACAATGGGTGAAAAGAGAAATGTTATATCAAAAGAGTAAGACGACGTCGTTGTTTTTAATTTTTTTTTTTTTTTGTGACGGAAAAATACCGTTGCATTTATTTAAACCATTTTGTGACTATATATATGAAGCCGTCTCAAAGCCACAATATATATATATTTATTTATTTACTTCTCTTTTTTTTTTTGCAACGGTACCTATTACAGTCGCAAAAAACTCTTCTTTTTTTTTTTTGCGACTGCAGCTGGTGCCGTCGCAAAAACTCTATTTTTTTTGCGACAGCAATCTCTGCCGTCGCAAATATTCTCTATTTTTTTTGTGACAACAATCCCTGCCGTCGCAAATACTCTATTTTTTTTACGACAGCAATTTCTGCCGTCGCAAATACTCTCATTTTTCACGACAACATTATTTGCCGTCGCAAATATTCTATTTTTTGCAAAAAAAAACTCACATTTTTTGCGACAGCAAGTTGTGCCGTCTCAAAAAGTCACATTTTTTAAGCCCACTTTTATTGTAGTGGAAGCAGATACATTAGATGATTTGATTTTGAAATTTTAAATTTGGAAGAGCGCACATAAGATTTTTGTTAATGAAAGAATTTAAAAATCGTATTTTCCATGATAATTAAGATTGATTTCCATATTATTGTGAAGAGAATTAAAGAAACTATTTAAATTATATTATTAATTATTATGTATGTTTGAGTGTAGATTCTGTAACCTTAATTTCATTCATTGATAAATTTATTCGTTGTTTACTTAATTATTTATTTATCACATCTTTAGATTTAATTTCAGACTTTGAAATTGATTAGTGTTCTAAAAATCATAAGTCCATGTGGGTTTGACCTCGCAGTTATTAAATTATATTATTGTACGATTCGTGCGCTTGCGAGTATAATTGAAATTGACATATCACAAGTCATAAAAATTGAAGGATAATTGAAATTGGCCTAACACTCTTTCAAATTGAGATGACCAACTTCAGAAAATCCAAACCCTTCAAAATTCTATTTCTTTAATAAGTTTTTGGTTTCCTTTTGTTTTTAACCATTGTTTTTCCAACATAGACTAGATTAGGATCAAATCGGGCACAATTTGATCCAATTATAAAACAATTTGAATTCTAACCCAATCCGATTATGATAAAGTTGATTCGAGATTATCCCAATTTAAATCTAGTTTATCTCATTATTTTATCTGAAAATCTGATTCCACCATGGGTTTGAAATGTCCACCCCTCAAGATAGGGCTAGACATAGGGTTTTCTGACCCACCTAAACCGCCCTACCCGATCAACCCGCACACGTATGGATGGTTTTGCAAATATATTAGGGTTGGGTGCAGTTTGGATTTTGGCTCATTCGCAAATACACTTAAAAATTAATTTTTAAAGGAAAAGATCCAAACCGCAAACCGCCCGCACATCCGCAAACCCTATTTGCACAAATCGTAAACCACACTGCGAGCAGTTGCGGTTTGACTTTGTCCAAACCGCATAGATGCAGGTGGGTCAAAACCGAACTGCAAACTGCACAAATCTGATCCACGAGCACCCCTACCTCAAAAAGATACCACACAACCAAGTTAAGCTACATGGTTAAGCATATTATTTACACTCAAACAAATTTAATATTTCTCATTCTTTACAAAAATTAATTATTAGCTTGCATCATAATTTACTTAAATTTAAATCAAGGACAATCTCTAGTACAAAAATTAGCAAATAATTCCAAATCTAAATTATGCTCAAATTAAATTTAACACAAGGATATGGGCTTACTTTCACTGGAGTAAATTGTACGTGAATAAATCACATGGTAAAAAAGTGAAATTTGCTCTCCTTTTCTTGCAATTGATGGTGGAAATAAGAAAAGAAAAAATTGTTAGGGATCTAGGATCCTGCCTAAGACCATCCAGAAATCATACTAAGTAGAAAAACAACACACACCCAAGGAGACACCATATTTAACGTGGTTCGACCTCAATGCCTACGTCCACGGGAGAGTAATCGGTTATCACTATAACAATGGAAATTACAAAGAGATTTACACAATGGAGGAGAAGACCACTCTCTCTCAACTCCCATTGAGCTCTCCTTCTCACACAGAGGGAGCTCCCCTCTCTCACACAGAGGGACTCTCTGTCTCACTCTCTCTACATTTTCCTTTCTTGTATTACTCAATCAACTCTCCTCTCAGCCTCTCCATTTATACACCAAAATAGAGGAAGCTGGAAAGCTTGGCTGGCACAGCACATGCCAGCTGTTGTTCCTTCACTTTCGGTGCCGTCCATCTTTACGACTTATCAGTTTGCCGCCTTCATTCCTGAGTTGTGTGCTTTGTTTTCACATGTGAAGAGAATCACCCCTTACATGGGGTGATATCCAACAAATCACCCCCTCAACCCATGTGGGGTGATCCAGTGCACACACCGCTACTAATCTTGTCACGCCCAAATTTCAGTATAGTCTGCATCTCCTCACTAAGACGTTTGCACCCCTTGAAGCTAGAGATAACACACTAGAGATACAAGAAGGTGATGGAATCCTACATCCTCAACTCAACTTACACCACTCTCTGATTTAGAGAGAGAGCCTCTGCTCCTATCTCCCACATATCTCTTGCACGCTTCCTGTCTCGGATGTCTTCACTTGCTATGCTTGAACTTACGTAACCAAGGTATTCGACACCCCTTGATTGGATGCCCTGCACTCCCTTGAATGTTTTAGTGACATTGTAGTTCCTCTCTGGAATGACATTAACTTTCTATGTATCACGATACACGGCTGGAGCAACAGAAAACACTCTCTATTTTCCAAACAACATGTTTTGTCTGCTCAACTTCCTCTGTTTTCTTTGCTCGGAGCTTTTTCTCTGAACTATCAGCCTTTGCCCTCTGCACTTCTGAACAACCTCCTAGCATTTCCATATACGCTTGTTGTCTGTGCTTTTGCAATCCTTGATTTGCTGTCCAGTAGATTGATGGTTGACAGTAGCTCCATCTGTCAAAGCATCGTCAGTTATGCAATTCCTTGCATAGTGCTCACACCCATGGCTTCTGGTCTCCCTGTGTCGAGCTCACCTGAAAGATCCGCATCAACTCTATCTTCCGCTACCATGAAACTAAAGAAACCACCATAGAGAAAAGAGACTTGCCACACATTGGCGTGCACTCTTGTGTCTTATCTGTCTCAATTTCTCTGTCTGGAAGTTCTTATGAACTTTCAACAACCCTCTACTATATACTCTTCTCATGCCTCTGTATAACACTCTAGCGTACCCTTGCACTGCTACACGTCTGCATTTGTGCTTCTGCGGTTAGTATGCTCCTCTGCAACTATTGTTCTATACGTCCATATACCACTAGTGCCTACTTGTATACAGTAGCTCCAACAACCACAACATTTCCTTGAAACTGTACTTGTTGCCAAATCATCTATCCATCGATGAATGGTCTTCTCTTCTAATTGAACCAGATCTTCCAATGAACTCCAGAGACAATCATCTCTGCAATCCTCTGATCCCCCCTGACTAATTCTGATCTCCCCTGACTAATTCTGATCTCCTTCGATCCACTACTTACTCAAGCCTGATCTTTTCTGGTCTCTAATGATCTATCTCGATCTGGTTGTCCAATCTGGTTAAAATCTACCCATTCTAACCTTTTCAGTGAATCTGCAGCGTTCCACAATATCCGACAACCTTCCTTCGACTATTAAAGATGGCAAACTCTTATGTTTTGACAATCATCAAAAACCGTTCAGAATTTCACTATTCTGACCTCGCGGTTGTATTTGGAACGGTTCGTTTAGCTAGGATCAACCTTCGCTGCGCTTCCGGGGACCTCACAGAAAAATTTCCCCAAAACCTGGGGCAAAATTGTAAATTTCCCAAACAATAGGGGTCAAATCATAATTTCACAAACTACAGAGGCCAAAATGAAAATTTCTAAAAATTCAGTGACCAAATTGTAATTTCCAAAAACTTTAGGGACCAGATTGCAATTTACTAAACTTCCGGGGGCCAATATGCAATTTTTTGACAATTTTGGACCAAATTGCAATTTTTAGAATTTTAGGAAATATTCTGTGTTCCAACAAAATATTCTGTTTGATGATGTCACTCTGCATCAGTGCCTACGTCATCTTGGCTTGCTGACGTCGCCTTTACATTAGCTTCCATTTTTTATAAAAAAAGACATATAATTCCCTTGCACTACCCAAGGGTTCAAACTCCTGACCTGCCTTGCCTTTATGAGCCTTATCCATTGCGCCACAAGAGCTCTTGTGTTAAATGTTCCCAACATATTATATTTGAACCATCTTAACATCTTCTTCTACACCGCTCCTCCGTTAACCGGACTAAACTTTCCGGCAACATGCCGGCGAACTCCGTCGAAACTTCAGGCCGCGCGTGGGAGCGCGTGACACCTCCTTTTAGGCTATTTTTTTAGGTCTAGATTCCACTTGTCGAGACGCACCTCCTGGTATGCTCAAAAAACGATTTTGAGCAACTTGATTTATGGGCCATTTCGGAAAAAAACACAGTGTTTTTCACCGCCTCGCTCTAGTACCAATTGTTAGGGATCTGGGATCTCGCCCAAGACCATCCAGAAATCATACCAAGTAGAAAAATAACACACATCTAAGGAGACACCATATTTAACGTGGTTCGACCTCAATGCCTACGTCCACGGGAGAGTAACTGGTTATCACTATAACAATGGAGATTACAAAGAAATGTACACAATGGAGAAGAAGACCACTCTCTCTCAACTCCCACTGAGCTCCCCCTCTCACACAGACAGAGCTCTCCTCTCTCACACAGAGGGACTCAATGTCTCACTCTCTCTGCATTTTCCTTTCTTGTATTACTCAATCAATTCTCCTCTCATCCTCTCCATTTATACACAAAGATAGAGGAAGCTGAAAAGCTTGGCTGGCACAACACATGGCCAGCTGTTATTTCTTCACTTTCGGTGCCGTCCATCTTTACTGCTTGTCGGTTGGCCGCCTTCATTCCTGACTTGTGTGCTTTGTTTTCACACGTGAAGAGAATCACCCCTCACATGGGGTGATATCCAACAAAAATTGCATTAAGCAATAATAAAACTTGAACTCAAGCTTGGGATTGACTAAGATAGTATTATAAAATTAATGAGCAAAGTACTATTAGATAAAAAGGTTGGACTTCAACAAATAGGCTTTTTAGAGAGAAATTCATTTTGTTCCTAAAAGTGTAATGTTCGTGGATAAAAATTTTAGCTAACCAATTTAGTTTGTCTCGTCCAAAATAGGCTGTCTGGAAAAGTCTAAAATTAATTTTTAGTGACAAAATTTTTAATTCATCACTATAAATAGACTTTTAGAGACAAAATTATGTTCAAATATGAATTTGGGAGAGCTTGAGATGGTCATGGAGCACCACAACGGGCCCCGTTTCGATTTACCAAACCATTTATTTTGTAAAATCCCCCATGTATATGATTCATGAAAAAAATTAAGTCAATCTAATAATCTTGACCTTTTCATTTACTGCGCTTGTCTCCAAAAAAAATAAATGGTCTATTTTTAAAAACATATTATTGGCAATTTTTTTTAAAGACAAACGTGATAAAATAAAAAAGTTACGATCATCAAATCAAATTAATTTTTTTTCTATGAATGTTAAACATTGAGTACCTTACAAAGTAAATGGTACGGATCATCTAAATGGGATCTACAATGGACCTCACGTACCTTACAAATTCTCTCATATTTAAATTTGAATTTGAGAAAAGGCTAACTTGAAATTTATGAAGAAATACATTAATCTCCCAAAAGGATTAAAAAAATATATAGTAAAGTTAAATTGACTAAAAATATAGTAAGTTTCATAATTTTGATATAATTATATTGACTTTTCTTTTTGTAAAGTTAAATGGACTAAAATTAATGCAGATGGTGTGAAAATATAAAAATAAATGATGTAAAGTATTTTTTTTTTTTTTTTTTGGTAAAAGAAATGACAATATTATTTTTTTATTCATATAACTGACAAATTATTGTCAAAAATGAAGCTAAGTGTTATATGAATTAAAATTTCAAGAAAGCTTGATGTAATTTTGTCAAAGTTATGAGATTTATTATATTTTCTCTAAATTTTAAAGGAGATGAATATAATTTACACTAAAATTTATTGAAGAGGAGAGGCAGGTGATTAAGAAAGTTGGCATTTTTAAATTATTATTATTATTTTTTTCAATGGTTCTTTTGGTTGGAGTCCCAACTAGAGTGGGTCTTTTTTGAACTAATGTTAATGCTTGCTAATGCCTCAAACCATACTACCAATAGGGAAAAAAACATTTTTAGGCACACTAAAAAGTGATATCCCAAACCCAATTGCTATCTGTTATCAAGGGGATGTGAAGTTGATGTTAGCCACTTCCTTCCTCACAGTCCTTAGAAAACTTAAGCCCATTTTGTATGTCCCATCTCACTTCCATACTACTACCACTCCCTCCCTTTTAACTACCTTTTGAATTCTTGTTCTTCTCTTTCAGACCTCAAATGAATCCATGTTCTGATCCTCACAAATGAGTCCCACAAAAGCCTCCTATTATCCACCAAACTCATCACCTTAGCTTGCTCCTTGGACCCAACAATGGACTATGCTCGCAAACAGTTTGATTTAATGCCTGACAGGGATGTATGCCTCTGGAACACCATGAAGGACTCTACAAGTGCTAGAAGGATTGAAAGAGGAGGAATTCTAGGCACTGAATGTTTGATTCCAGTTAGAAAATCTGATTACATGAGGCATTTATAGGCTCTAATAGGCAAGCGTAGAAATAAATCAATTTCTATATCCAATGAATCATACATGAATCTTCCTAAATACATTCACTCTAGAAATTCATGAACCCCAAAAATAAATGAACAAAACATAAATATATACTTTTAGAAAATGTGTAAATTAACTTAACTAAAATTATTTTATGTTATTATTTCAACACCCCTCTTTAAACTTAATTTTTTGTAACGCCAAGCAAAGTCCAAAACTATGTAAAGTCTTCGCACTTAGGAGGCTTTGTGAATATGTTAACAATTTGATCACGAGATTTCACAAACTTGAGTTGCACTTCCATGGAGTAGTATCCCTATTCCACTACTTAGTTTATATTAGCTTCATTTATATTTGTATTGCTTTCCATAATTGTCATTCATGCAGTCCAAATCAAGGCTTCAGGTCCCCTGTTCCAAAAGCCTGTCCCAATTCACAACTCATCTGCCATATTCCTTACCTTCCGACTTCGTGGTTGTCCTCGCCACCTTGCTGCGCACCTTAATCTGTGTTTCGGCTTCATCACCGTGGTCAGACCAAATCATCGCCACAAGGTGGCTGTTCCGCGGCCCCGAAAAGGAGCCATAGTAAGATCCAGTCACTGTAAATGTTTGACAGTGGCTGATCTGCTGCATCTCAAAGTTCAACGGAGCTGATTGCACGATCTGCCTGGTTGGAGTATGCCAACTGTTGGGATCGGGGATCCCGCCCAAGACCTTATAGAAACCATACCAAGCAGAATTACACACCCACACACAAGGAGACACAATATTTTACGTGGTTCGGCCTCAATGCCTACGTCCACGGGAGAGTAACCGGATTTCACTATACCAATTGGGAGATTACAGAAAGATTACAATAGAGGAGGAGCTCACACTCTCCTCACTCAGCCACTCTCTCGTCTCCCTCGCTCACACCGAGGGAGACGGTCTCTCCGCCTCACATCTCTCACCCTCTTTTGGTTGCCTTGCTCACGGTTCTCTTACTCACTCATTCACCTCCTCCTCCTCACCTCAATTTATACACAATTGAGGGAGGAGGTGATTGGTTGTTACCAAACCTATTCCACTCTCTAGTGGCTTACCAAACCCATTCCACTCTCTAGTGGAACTACCATTTGGGTAGTGGAAGAAGAAGGTGCTGCACTAAGTATGGTGCTGCACTATCACTCTCTTAATGCTGCACTCCATGATCTCATATGGGGTGATGATCTAACAAATCACCCCCTCAACCCATATGAGGTGATTCACTACACACATAGCTGCTAATCTTGTCACGCCCAAGAAAACAATAGAATCTTCATCTCCTCACTGAGACGCTGCATCCCCTTGAAGCTAGAGATAATACACCAGAGATACAAGAGGAGGAGGGAATCCTACATCCTCAACTCAACTCACACCACTCTCTGATTTGGAGAGAGCCTCTGCTCCTATCTCCCACAGATCTCTTCCACGCTTCTGTCTCGGATGTCTTCACTTGCTATGCTTGAACTTGCGTAACCAAGATATCTGACACCCCCTGATTGGATGTCCTGCACCCCCTGCTGGGATGCCCTTGACTGTCATGCATTACCTTGCAGGATGAAAACTGGAGCAACTAGAAAACTTCAGAGTTTGACACATCAACATCCTCAATTTTCCTTGCTCGGAGCTTATTTCTGAACTATCAGCCTTTGCCCTCTGCACTTCTGAACAACTTCCTAGCGTTTCCACATACGCTCGTTGTCTGTGCTGCAATCCCTGATGTTTGGTTCTATCTTACTTGTACGTCCGTACTGATGTTTGACAGTTAACCCTTCTGCCAAGACAACTTCCACCGGTCTATACAAGTTACCACTATGCAACCCTGTGCATAGTGCTCGCACCCATGGCTTCTGGTCTCCCTGCGTCGAGCTCGCCTGAGCGATCCGCATCAACTCTATCCTCCGCTGCCATGGAAAGAAACCACCATAGAGAAATAAGACTTGCCACTCGTTGGCCCGCACTCTTGCGTTTGTCTCAATTTCTCTGTCTGGAAGTTCCTGTGAACTTTCAACAACCCGCTGCTGCACACTCCTCTGGCGCCTCTGTATGATACTCTACCATACCCTTGCACTACTGCACATCTGCATTTGTGCCCCTGCGCTTAGTATGCTCCTCTGCAACTATTGTTCTACACGTCCACGTATCACCAGTACTTACTCGTATACAGTAGCTCCAACAGCCACAGCATTTCCCTAAGCCTGAACTGGTTGCCAAATCATCTATCCATCGATGAATGGTCTTCTCTTCTGATTGAACCAGCTCCTCTGACGAACTCCGGAGATAATCATCTTTGCAATCCTCTGATTGCCCCTGACCAATCCTGATCTCCCTCGATTTGTCATTTGATCAAGCCTGGTCTGCAATCCTCTGATCGCCCCTGACCAATCTTGATCTCCCTCGATCTGCCATCAAGCCTGATCTCCTCTGGTCTTCAATGATCTATCTCGAGTTGTACCTGGTTGTTCAATCTGGTTAGAATCTATCCATTCTAACCTCTTCAGTGACTCCGCAGCGTTCCACAATATCCGGCAACCTCCCTCTGAGTATTGAAGATGACAAACTCCCATGTTTTGACCATCTTTTCACTATTCTGACCTCGCGGTTGCATCCGGAGCGGTCCATTTAGCTAGGACCAACCTTCGCTGCATTTCCGGGGACCTCACTAAAAAATATCCCCGAAAGCTGGGCCACACCACAATTATCTGAAAATTCTGGGCCAAATTACAATTTTCAGAAGTTCAAGGAATATTCCGTGTACCAACAGAATATTCCGTCCGCTGCATCTGATGCCGTCCGTCCCTTTAATCTGTCTTCTTTTTACAGAACCTCCGTTTCCAAAATCTGACCGTACAGATGTGTCCGGAATACTCCAAATAGTTGGAAACCACTATTGGATCGCCAAAAACAGACTCCAAATGGCTTAGTTCTAGCCAAAACATTTTGTACGCCTCAGATCTGCGGCTGCACCATAGCTGCGAAGCACTGGATCCTTCCTCCTGCGGTTGTACCATTGCCGCGCAACACAGGATCCCTCCCTGCCTCTAGTTGACCGGTCAACCCTTGCTGACATGGCAGATGACGTGGCATGCAGTGACTGGTCCACTATGCCACGTGTCACTGACGTGGCACGCCACGTGTCACTGACGTGGCCGGCCACGTGGCGTTGACTGGCTGGCCACGTGGCATCCCTTCGCTGACGTTGCGCCGACGTGGCACGCTGACCTGGCGTGCGCGTGTCCCCCAGTCGTCTTCCTCCTCTGCCGTGCGTGGGAGCGCGTGTCAACGACTGGCCCTACGCGCCGGTATCCTGCACGGCGCGTGGCGGCGCGTGGCGCGACTTGGACTCACGCGCCGACTTCCAGAGGTGCGTGAGAGCGCGTCCTACATCTCCTGGGGCTCTGCTTTATGTTTCTGGACTCCTCTCGTCGAGCCCTTGCTCCTGGTATGCTCAAAACCTGATTTCAAGCAATCCGATTTCTGGGCAGATTCGAAACAGCACGGGTTTTTGTTCCGAAACGCCACTGACGAGGCTCTGATACCACTTGTTAGGATCGGGGATCCCGCCCAAGACCTTATAGAAACCATACCAAGCAGAATTACACACCCACACACAAGGAGACACAATATTTTACGTGGTTCGGCCTCAATGCCTACGTCCACGGGAGAGTAACCGGATTTCACTATACCAATTGGGAGATTACAGAAGATTACAATAGAGGAGGAGCTCACACTCTCCTCACTCAGCCACTCTCCCCGTCTCCCTCGCTCACACCGAGGGAGACGGGTCTCTCCGCCTCACATCTCTCTCACCCTCTTTTGGTTGCCTTGCTCACGGTTCTCTTACTCACTCATTCACCTCCTCCTCCTCACCTCAATTTATACACAATTGAGGGAGGAGGTGATTGGTTGTTACCAAACCCATTCCACTCTCTAGTGGCTTACCAAACCCATTCCACTCTCTAGTGGAACTACCATTTGGGTAGTGGAAGAAGAAGGTGCTGCACTAAGTATGGTGCTGCACTATCACTCTCTGAATGCTGCACTCCATGATCTCATATGGGGTGATGATCTAACACCAACGGCAACCAGATCTGCTCGTCGTCGCAGTTGTGCTACGAATTTCATGAGATCCGCTACCAATCGTCGACAACGAAGACAATGCGGCGAATCACCCTCTTTCTCATGTTTTAATATTAACAACACCATATATATAATGTCACATATAAACTACCTATATGTTGTGTAATTAAGGCAAGCCCAATTCGCAAAATTTCCCTATTTTACATCTTGCTGGTTTGGTTCATACATCTAGTTTGCGGGTATGAATGATACCAATGGCTACTTCCGAATACTTTTGATTGCTGGTATCTGTAAATAGTATGTGTCAATTGCCAAGAACATGAAATCTTTGATGATGATAGATGGTCGATCTGTCTAATTCTGTTCTTATTTTCAGGTTTAGATGAGTCATATTTGTTGGGTGGAGAGAGAATCCATACAAAACAGAAGGCTAACGGAGTTATAATTGATCTTTAAGACTAGACACATGTCAACATGAGAATTAAGGGACAGAGAGTTGGGACAGGCTTTTGGAACAGGAGATCTGAACCCTCAAATCAAAGGCCTAACAAATTTAATTAACGAACCAATACTGATAAGTAAAAGCTGGCCTTATGGTCAGGCAAGACGTGTCCTCACACCTTCCCATCTTGTACCTCAGCCCGCAAAGACCTATTCAGTGAAGTTAGACCATGCCTTACTTTGGAGTCAAACATTTTGGTTCCTTGATTTCCCTGAAACCAAGTGGCAATTCTTAATCTTTTTCAAAATCTAAATCAAAACAAACATTTTTCCAAAATCCATTGCACTTGTATATGTTACTATCATTTGTCACACAATTTTTCATGTTGAACATTGCAACATGTTTTTATTATAGAAGAAAACTTAGGGACCATAATCCATTTATTGGTTACAATGGATGAACTAGATGATATATGCTTGGAATTCTTCATCTTGTTGTTGATCTTAATAAAAAGAACGATTACTTTGCTTGCCGAAAATGCCAGGTCCATATGTTGAAGACATGAGATCCCCAAGGAGGGGGAACTGTAGGAGCATGAAAGAAGAAATTGGTAAACATGCTGATGTAACAACTAAACTAAGTAGCCAGCTGTTCTTGTCACCCAACATAAGACACAGTGTCGAGCTAAAGGCTACAATCATGGTTATTATGGAGAGGAACACTGTAACAAAGCCAATAATCAGCCTATGGGGGAAGAACATGGAGAAAATCGACTTCAGCATATCGCGAAGTGAGGATGGACAAGAATATCAGAAGAGAAGTGGTGGACATGAATAGAGCAATTGCATCCAAAACTACAAAAACAATAAATGCTTTTTCTGTGGAGAAAATTGGGAGTCCACTTGTGTCATTGTTCCCACCTGGAACAGTTATTGCAGCAGTAAATACTATAGCAGTAATGAGTGTTGCTGCAATTGTTCATGAGGTCGCTCAGTTTTTCATCCATTTCTCTCCTTCAACTACTAAATCCTTGTGTTTATTGGTGAAAACTGTTGAAGGAGTTTCTCCACGGTCATTTTGCTTTTCTATATAACTAGGGTTCACAAACTTCTCCACTTCCTGTACGATAGCCAAACATTTTGAATTAATGGATCAATGTATTTGACATTTTTAAGACTAAATTTTGAAAAATTATTGTTTGATCTTAAATTGAAACTACACGTACTTAGGCAAAAGAAATGCAGATGGCCACACACAAACATTACTAACATACATCAGTAATTAGTCCTTGGAATAGAAAGAAGTATTGTATTACCTTAAACCATTGTAACTTACGCTGCATCTGCAGAGCTGCTCCAGGAACAACATTGAGTTTCTCTATAGGTGCTTGGTTTCCAACCAAGTGTAGCAGTGTGTTCCCATTACCATCTACCAATCGTGTGCTGGATTGTTTATACTCACCCATTTGATACAAGAGGTTGAAAACATTTTCATGGCGCTTTATAACTGCGAGTTCAAATATGTTTCGATCTTCTGAGTCTTTAGCAACAATTGCTCTAGGAAACGTATTCACAATCTCTTCTATAATCTCGTGAATCCCTAACTTTGCTGCTACAAGGAGTGGACTTTTAGCAAGTGATCTATAAGCTTTCAAGTCTTCTAAAGATCTGACTTGCTCACATAAGTATTTGACTAGTTGGAGTGCTTGATTGTGCTTCAATTTTTTCTCTTGTATGTGTTGTATGTGTTTAATGGGAGGCACTGCAATTGCAAAAATCGTAGATATGGTAAGTTATAATTGAATCATGTGTGTACAACTAAAAAAAAAAATACAAAAAAAGAGAGAACTGAATCAATGTATGTTTAATTAACTAGTACTTCTCGTCCATTACCTAATAATTCCAAGACTCTCCAAAGCATGGCCTTCACTTTTTGCCTTCATGTATGTCATAAAACACAATAAAACTTGTTTTCATATGGAAGGAAAATGTTATGAGCATTGTGTAATCGACAAACTAAAACTAATTTTGCAAAAGATTTACGAGCAATTTGAGTAATGCTATATCATAAACACAAATTAATTGGGTCACCAAATTAACATATGTGCTTCAAGTGATAATAGTCTTTTTTCTTAAACCCAAGGTCACGGGTTCAAATCTTATGTATGTTTCTCTATATAACGTTTTTACTTTAAATAGAAAAATGAGAGATACATTGCATAAAGGCAAATAAGCTACGTGGCATAACGAGAATAAGTAAAGATTTAGACATCAAGTCTAACTTTCACTTAATAATAATTAGCAGTTGGCACACGCAATTAAAATAACTAAAAATAAAACAAAACTTTTACTATATATGGTATGTTATGCAAGTGTAAGAGTGTAGACGTCCCCGAACGCATCCCGGGGAGGGTGCGACTCCCCTCCGTTCTGGTTCGATATTGGGGTCACTACAGTTCAAGGACTCAAATGTCACGGTTCTTAATCTTGAACCAAAGAGTCCAAATCCGGCAAATCGATTTTGAAAACAGATTTTTTGAAAAGAAGTGCCAAACATGGACTGCTTTACCAGATACAGAGTCGCCACCTAAATATTTTTTAATGGGGAATTTAGGAAACCCTGACTCGGTGCCAAAGGCCACGTGTCCGTCATCACCAAAGTTGCCTCGGCTCGGGAACTTAGGTACGATTGGGGAAGGTCACTTCGTGAGCACCCCCGCTCGCTCGGTCAAAGACCGGCCTCTACTAATCATGATATCTGATTTTGAAAACATTGTGCGTTCTTATTCCGGTTATTAGCCTAGGTTACTATGTGATGCTCGCAGCAAACAAGTATAGACCGGGTCGTCTGAATTGGAACAAAACATTTCATGTTTGTTTGTTTGAAAATGGTTTGATGGTGCTACCCACAGGTAGGCTAAGACGTGGATTTGCCACCCTCGGGTGGGCTTAGAAAACATGATTTTGCCACTATTTAGTGGGCTTAAAACAAATAGTCAATGATTTGTTCCACTCCAAATAACCCAACCTCCACCCACAGGCATTCAAGGCAGTTATATCACATAAGCAAATAGCCTCATGGCAAGCATGCTATCATGGCAGTCACTCACACGCATGCAAGGATGCTAAAGCATAAAACTCACCGAGTACTCCAAGCCAAAACAGAAACTACATTAGAAATCATGCATGATCCTAACTATACAGAAATGACTAATGCAACACATGCAAAAATGCAACTATAGCAGGCTCGGCTATTCTAAACATGGCATAAGGAATGCTACAACTATCACGTATTCAATTTGGAATTGAAATACAAATGCAGTTTGTATGATGCGCCGAGCCCGGTGCGTGCAAAACAGATGAATGATGCAAAACATGCTGTCATATTGTATGCTAATTGAAATATGCCCTAATCTAACCATCATAAGCAGGTAAATAAAAGGGAAGAAAGACGTGGGGTTGGAAGACATACATCACACTCACGCACACTTATTACAATTATGCCCTCGCGCAGAGGGTCCAAAAGAATAATACAGTCCAAAATGAAAGAATAATACAGTCCAAATAATACAGCCCGAATAATATACAAATTCCTAATTAATTAACAAATTAACTAAGAAAAGCTGTAAAACTGGCATGCAAGCCAGGGACTGCCTTGATTCTGATGAACGATGTATGTTTGGGCTGCCTTGTGCGGAAATCCACGGCGATGCCCCGATTAGTCTCTGTTTGCACCTGTTCTTGAAATGCGCGCCAAGCCTCGGAAGACTGCTGATTCTTGATTTTGCTGCAACAGAGAGCAGGAAAGGGGCATAGCAATGTATTTTCACAAATATATGCATGCCTCGATCCTCGTGCCACCAATCACGCATCTCGATGCATGATGGCCGAGGAGCCGAATTGCACAACTCAATATAGGATGAATGCATATGAATGCTACAACAAAACCTAACTCCATTACGGATAATCCGGAGTGTCGGCGACTGGGGAATTGAGACACGTTCCGGTAAAACGCGCCTCATTTCCCGTGCCCGGGCTAACTTCTATCCCGAACACGATGCAATATGCATGGTATGCATGAAATGCTACTAAGATACAATCCTAACATACACAATGTTATGAAATGGCATACACGCTACACGAGGTAATACACAACCGAGCATACACAATGCTATGAATGAAATGGCATTACGCAATGCAATGATGGGCTTACACCAATATGGGAGAGCCTCAGCCACACTCACACAGAAGGCCATAAGATAAAAACAAGACACCTCAAAATGCGTGCCCGCGGGGCACGCGAACCGAGGACGGACCCTCAGGCACCGAAAATGCCACTCTAATGAGACATGGCAACGACATGGAATATGATATGCAAACATGCAAAAATCAGTGGCAAAATGAGGGGGCAAAACAGCCCCGAATCATGGCGAAATGGAACCCGATGCATGAAATGATCCCCGAAATGCGAAATTAAGGGTACGAAATGGCTTACAGCTATACAAAGCATGCATAATTGTTTACATGCAATGAAGAGACAGAAGCAAGGCAGCCCCTAGACAAGCATCTTTACAGTAGAAAACATGGCCAAACAGCAAGCACAATTAGGGCTAAAATGGCATACAAAAATGGCTCCGCAAGGGAGGCAATGAAACAAGTGGTAGATGCAAAGCCCAAACATAAAAATTCCCTTCTACAACACTGAAGAGGGACCAAAAATATGAACATTTACGGTTTATGACAGCCCCAAAATCAGTATGCAAACATGCTCAAAATGCAATGCAAGATTAAGGCCAACAAGAGGCTATAACATGAGGTATACAAAGAATTCACCAAACAGCCAAAGACCTTTAATAAAACATGCCAATAAGGTCAAAATATGGCCACTTTCAGTTCTGATCATGGCCTAAAAACAGAGGCAAGGTAAGCTCACAAAGCATGCAAAAAATAGGGACGAAAGAGGGGTAATGAAGCAAGTCATACATGGAGGTCCCAAACAAGGTTGAGCCCTTCTACAATGTTGTAGAGGGGCTCAAAATAACCCTAACCACAGTTTACATCATGCTCAAAAACAGATCACAAATAGGCTAGAAATACTATGCAAAATAATGGCATACAAGGGGGGTATTGAAGCAAGTACCAAATTGGGGGGCTCAAACAGGGTTGAGCCCTTAAACAAAACATGAAGAATGGCTCAAAAAAATGACCCTTTTAGTTAGGGTCGGAGCCCAAAATAGTAAGCAAATAGGCTAGAAGAATGGTGCAAAAATGTGCTACAAAAGAGGGGAAAATGGTCTTACCCTTGAAGACTACCCTCTTTGTTGCTTCTTGGCTTGAGTTGCAGCACCTTTGACCTCTGAAAAACTGCTCCAAGCTGCTGTGATGGAGTAGTGGTGGTGGTGCTTGATGATGATGAAGAAATGGTGCCAAAATTTGAGAAAATGAGAGAGATAGAGAGGGATGTGTATGTATATCCTCAAACCAATTTTTCCAACCCTTGAAGGAGAGCTAGAGCTGCTGTATGTATGTAAGGATGGAGGAGAAAGGGAGAGAAAAATGTGTAGAGAAATGGGATTAAGTTCCCTCCTTCTACAAAAGTCCCCCGAAATCAGATATTTTGGGGGAAAAAGCTATACAGCTGCAAAGCACACATCCCAAGGAGCATGGACGGCCTGCTATTTTTGTTGCAGGTGGCCGGCCGGCCACCCCCTATGGCCGGCCGACCAAGGGGCAAAATGGTCCAGAAGAAATTTTGGCCGGCCACCACAAAAAGGTGTCCTCCTATGTGTCCTCAATAAGACCCTGTGGTTGGAAATTGGCAACTGTAAAACAGGAGAGACAACAAACCACTTTTAGGAGGGGTTCAAAAGGTTCAGCAATAATTACTGGCCGGCCATAGACTTTTAGGGTCCTCCCATGTGTGTACAACACAAATATGTGGTTTGGGGTTGAAGAAAATGGCCCTAGGGTGGTCAACATTGGCTCGGAAGTGAGAAAAACGGGCGTCGGAGGGCGCCGGAGGAACATAACTGGTTGCTGAGACAATTGCTGGCCTCCCACCCTTCAGTGACCTTCCTGGTGATAAAACAGAGGTACCTGCCAAAAATGAACGAAAACCGATGCAAAACGAATGCTCGGGGGCCAAAACACGCAGTTCGGGGTCCCGAAAATAGGCTGTTAAGCACCGAAAGTGGCATTCGACCACGAAGTGGGTCTCTCAGGCCCCAGTGTCCCTCGAATGGGAGTAAATGAGATGCATGCCAAAAACCGGAGCAGTCGGAGATGGTTAGGCGGTCCCGAACCGAGGCACACGGCCTGACGGCTCCGAAAATCGGGAACCGGGCTCCGAAATGGGCAAAATAGCCTGCGACCACGAAATATAGCCTACGGCCATTGAGAGACGATCTACGGGACCTCTCCCTCCCCTCAGGAAGAAAAACAGAGAAAACCGAGCCTGGTTCGCAAACCGAGGCAAAGTACAGAAAAGGGTTCAGAAGTCCGGAGGCAAGGCTCGCAGCCGCGACTCTGAAACTTCTGAACGAGCACAATATGCAATATCACCGAGCGCTCAACCGGTGACGTCTGAGTCTTAAGGTCGGTCGAAAATGGGGTGTCTACAAAGAGCCTTGTTCTTTAAACTTAAGGTCTAAGGTTTGAGTCATACTCTTGTCAACTATCTATTTTTTTTTTTTATTAATTTCAAATAGGAAAATGAAGACACGTAGCATAACGAGAAGCCACCAAAATTTGGACACCGAGGTAGTTGTTCACTTTTAATAACTAGCAGTTGGCACATGCGATGTGTGTACAATTCAAGTAAATAAAAATAAAACAAAATGATGAAAAAAAAATAGTATCATAATATTCACAAATGCATGGTCCCTACACCCACAATTCCGAAAGTTTGTCAAAAAATTGTGGGAGGATTCAACTTTATCAGGTTGGGCAGGGTATGTGATTATGAATAAATTAAAAAGCCTAAGGTTTGTACTAAAAAAGTAGAATAGTGAGGTATTTGGGAATGTAGTTGAGGCTTTAAAGGTTGCTGAAGAGGAGCTCCATGCCATTGATCTAGTGGCAGAATCTAGGAATCTAGAAAATGAGGAAATAAGGAGGAGAAGAGAAGTTAGAAATGAGGTCTGGGCACTCAGTAGAAGAGAGGAATGGTTATGGTTACAAAAATCTCGGATGAATTGGAGCATGAAGGGTGATAAAAATACTAGATTCTTCTATGCGGTGGCCATAAGTTGTCAGAATAAGAATTTGCTGAACTCAATTGAAGTGAATGGGGAGTTACATGAAGAGCCACAAAGGATAAAGCTTAAGGTGCTTAACTACTTTCAAAGAAGATTTGCTAAAGACTGGAAATCTAGACCTAAATTGCTTGGTGATTTCAAGCTTATTGGAGATGATGAAAATTTTACTGGGTTGATAGCTCCTTTTTCTGAAGATGAAATATGGAGAGCAGTGAGAGAAAATGACGGTAACAAAGCTCCGGGGCCTGATGGCTTCAATATGCTGTGTTTCCAGCAATGTTGGAATGTGTTTAAGGGAGGTATCCTTAATTTTTAAAGGAGTTTCATTCTAATGGATGCTTGGCTAAAAGAGTTAATAGTTCGTTCATAACACTAATTCAGAAGAAGGAGAACTCTGGTGGAGTTGCAAATTATAGACCAATCAGTCTCATTGAGTCTCTTTATAAGATACTATCTAAAGTTCTTGCTAATAGACTTAAGAAAGTTTTACCTAGAATTGTAGGTGAAGCTTAATCTGCCTTCATAGGTGGAAGGAACATTTTGGATGGGGTATTGATATCTAATGAGATAACTGATTGGTGGAAGAAAAGAAAGAAGATAGGGATAATTCTTAAACTGGATTTTGAAAAGACTTATGACACTGTTAATTGGGATTGCCTTTTGGATTTAATGTCCAAGTTTGGTTTCTAAGATAAGTGGATTAGATGGATGAAAGAGTGCTTATCCTCAGCAAGGTTTTCAATCCTTGTTAATGGATCTCCTACTGCAGAGTTTAGTCCAGAGAAGGGTCATAGACAAGGGAATCCATTGTCACATTTTCTCTTTAACATTGTGGCTGAAGGTCTGAACATGCCTTTCCAAAGAGCTAGATCTCTGGGTTTCATAAAAGGAGTTGTAATTGGTCATAGGGAAATCAATGTTAGTCATCTTCAATTTGTGGATGATACAATAGTATTCTATGAGGCAGCTGGGCATGGGATTCAAATTATAAAAAGGATCTTGAGGTGCTTTGAAGTGATATCTGGGTTAAAAATTAACTTTCATAAAAGTCATGTGTGTGGAGTTGGGGTCAATGGATGCTGAGGAGCTTTTTGCAAAACAATTGAACTGCATGTGTCAAAAGCTACCTTTTATGTATCTTGGGCTACCATTGGGTGCAAGTCCAAGGAGAAGAAGTACTTGGTTGCCTGTAATTAACAAATTTAAGGAAAAATTAGCTTCTTGGAAAAGGAAGCTTTTATCCTATAGATTAATACTTGTTAAAGCAGTGTTGTCATCTTTACCTATCTATTATCTTTCAATTTTTAAAATGCCTGAGAGTGTAATAAGATTACTTGACAGGATCCAGGCCAGATTCTTGTGGAGTGGATCAGAGGTAAAAAAGAAGTTGTATTTGGTAAAATGGGAGGAGGTTACAAAAAGCAAAGACATTGGGGGTTTAGGTATAAGGAAGTTAAGGATGGTTAATGACTGTTTGTTAGCTAAATGGTGGTGGAAGTGTGGGTGTGAAGACAGGTCATTGTGGAAGTCAATATTAATTAGCAAATATGGCAGCGCAGGTGGAAGATGGTTACCATTTACGGAGAAAGGTGAACAAAGATCGAAACTTTGGGGAGATATTCTCAATACTGCTGTCAGTAACACTCATTTGTACAGTTTTTATGTGGCAAACTGTGAAGTTCAAGTGGGGAACGGAACTAGAATCAGATTTTGGGAAGACCATTGGACTGGTAAAAAATGTTTCAAGGAAGAGCATCCGAGGTTATTTGAATTGTCATTGGAGAAAGAGGTCTCTTTGTCTCATCTAGTTGAAAGGAAAAGGATTACATCAAGATGGATCCTGAAGTTTAGGAGAAGATTGAGGGCTTGGGATAAACTTGAAGTGGAAAGACTCATTGATAAGTTAAATAGCAGTGCCCCATGTATGGTAGAGAAAGCTGATGCTTTGGTTTGGAAGGCTTCATCATCTGGTAAGTTTAGTATTGCTATAGCATACAACAAACTTACATTTGGGCAGGTTTTTGATGCCACTAAGTTCATTTGGAAGAACGTGTCGCCACCAAAAGTAAAATTCTTTTGCTAGCTTGTTTGGAAAGGCAGAATTAAATCAAGAGCATATCTTCATAGATTGGGGCTTTTGAATCACAATACTAGGACTGATTGTGTTTTCTGTAATGGAAAATTAGAATCTTTGAACCATGTTATGTTATTGTGTCCTATTGTTTGGCAACTATGGTCAAATCTACTGAAGTTGTGGGGTATGCAATGGGTTTCACCTCAGAATGTTGAAGGTTTGCTTGATTGGTGGAGAGGGTTCAAATGGAGGACGGTTGAAGGCATAATCTAGAAGGTTATCCCATTGGCCACTCTCTGGTATGTTTGGAGGATGAGGAATGAGTGTGTTTTTAATGGGAAACAACCTTCGATGGTGGAGCTGTTGGAACTGATAAAGACAAGAGTTATCTTACGGTTTAAGGCTGATTCAAGAGATTGTTTCTACTCAGTGCATGAGTTGGTGACTAATTTGCAGCATGTTAGGAAGATACTACGCTAGAGGTTGGATTGAGTGCCAGGTGGTGATCTGGTCTACAAGGGTGGAGGGTGTTCACGTGGTGCCCTGCTGCTGAGTGCTATTTGTTACCTTGTGTACTACTGTCTTGCTTACTTGTGGAATTGTTTGCTGGAGTGGATTAGTGTTGTGTCCTCTGTCAGCATAGAAGTTTGTGTGCTTGGCTATGTGTTTCTGCTGAATTGTTTTTGTTTTGCTTTTATTTCGGGTGTGGTTTGTCACTTTGTTATGGTTGGTTACTCACCAACTCTTGATGGTGTGCTAGCATATGATTGGGTGGACTTATTGGTGCCAACCTAGTTGAGATTGGTTTGTTTCGTTTTGATGCTCTTTGCACTCATCGCTTTCTTTATTGATGTAATACTCTTTTGGTTCATCAATAAAGTTTATCTTTTGCTAATCAAAAAGAAAATTAAAAAAAAAAAAAATGTGTGGGGTTCTAGTACTAAAAGCTTCATTCTCCCAGAGTAAGGTCTTGTTAACTTAGCTAGCTAATTTTATTTTATTTTTAATAGAAAAAATCACGTGCCACATGGCATGAGTACATATTTAGGACACCAAAAGGCATGTTCACTTTATATAATAATATTAATATAATGGTATAGATAGTGTAGATAATAACTAGCGATGGGTAGATGCAATGTGTGTGCAATAAGAAAAAATATATAATAAAAAAACTATTTAATATATGTTGTGTGATAGCGAGGAGTAAAAGTCTTCTCCATGAAACGTTTGGTTTAAGGTTAAAGTATTACCCCCTTCCCTTTATATAAGTTTCTTAAATAGAAAAAGGATACTTGGAAAAATGAGAGAAGAAATTTGAGGACACCAATTGACTTGTTCGCTTTATATACTCGAAGTCAAGATTTTAAATCTTGTGTACATTTTTTTTTTTTAAATAGAAAAATAAGGAGAAGTGACATAAGAAGGCTAGACTTATATAACAATATAGTTAATAATAATAATCCCACAACCCACTGAAGACCAGAGGGATTTCATTCATTCCTCGTCTCGCTCTTGGCGGATGGATTTATTAACTTTGTTTTTTCCAGCCCATGTTATTCCTCATATTTTATCCATTCACATCCCGCACGAGGATCTTGAGGATAAAATTGTATGGGGTCCAACTACTAGTGGTCTGTACTCGGTGAAATCAGGCTACAAGCAGGCCTTAATTCGACAGTTCCCGGATTATTGTAGGCCTGATCCTGATTGGGCCCTCTGGAAACGACTTTGGCAATTTAAAATTCCTCCCAAATGGACTTTGTTTTTGTGGAAATGTCTACACAATATTCTCCCAGTTAAACACGAACTCAAGAAGGGAGGTCTTGCCATAGATGTCCTTTGTTCGCGATGCTCGGCGAATGATGAAACTATTGAACATCTCTTTTTTGATTGTCCTCTCTCTCAAAGGGTTTGGCGAGGGTCTGTTTTGGGCTTAGACTTTGGTAGTGGAACACCCCTATCATTCTTCTACTGGTTCAAGCGTTGGGTGGAGCAGATTTCTGATGTTGAAATTTTATTTCATTCCATTGCTTTATTATGGGCCATCTGGTTACAACGTAACTCGGCGGAATTTCAGGGTACTCTATTGGCCACTGATCATATCTTGAAATCTGCCCGTGAAGTGCTATCCACCTTCTTGTCACCTTCTACTTGTGTTGCTCATGACATTTCATATTCAGATAGTATTGTCCATCACTCGGGTGCTAACCAAGTTATCTTGCAGCATGTTGCCAATTCTCTTGCAGACTATCCGCAACAACGGATTGTTGTCGACGGGTCTTGGACCTCGGTGCTGGACAGGACGGGTTTGGCTTGGGTATGGCTGGATGAAGCGCATAATGTGGTCAAGCAGGAAGCCATATTGGGGCCGCATATGATATCTCCTCAGCAAACGGAAGCTGCTGCGGTTCTTCAGGCCTTGCGGTGGGCTTCAAAGCAAGGTATCAAGAGCCTCCTTTTGCAAACAGATTGTTTGGTTTTGGTTCAGCTCATGAAGCATGTTGATCAAGATGAAGGCTGGCAGCTACATTCTATTCTACGGGACATTTTGTTATGCACTAAGCTTTTTGTTTATGTTGCCTTAGAGAAAGTAGACAGAGCAGTGGTCCAACCTGCTCACTTTCTCGCAAATTCTGTAAGAATCTCTTTTGAATCTTAATGAAATATCTATGCTGTTTTAGTTCTCAAAAAAATAATAATAATAATAATCTAAATTATATTTTGATTTGATGCAGGATATTAGAGAAATCATACTTATCATCATATTTAATTCATTTAGTTCATCTTATAGAGTTGTCTATGTGTAGAGCCAATTAGACTTAAAAGACTGTGAACCTTATCGTGAGCACATAAATAAATAAATAGAAAGCGTAAAAATTGAAAATTTTGATGAAATAATATAATGTAGGTGTTTGGGAAGTGGATTTTTATGTAGGTTTTTTTAGTTGTGAGATATTATTGGATAAAAAATTTTCGGTGTTTAGGAAGATAGTTGGATTTTTATGTGATTGGATGTGATGTTTGTGAGAGAAAAAATAAAATGATTATGGGATTTGATGTGATATTTTGTTTGGATGTGTTTTTTTTATTTTGTAAAAAGTTTGTCTTTTAGTGAAAAAAATCAAAAAAAAAAAAAATTCGGAACCCAAGTTCCCAAACACCACCTAATAATAATAAATAAATAAAAACAATGACTTAACAAATTGCATTCATAAATGTTTGAGACCCACAAAAAACACCTACAATGATATGGTATTATATGTGTCAACTCTTGATTTGTTATACACTTAATGATATGAGGCTCAACTCTATTGCCACATCATTGTGGGTGAAAAGTGTGGGCATGTAACATTGCTCTTACAAATTTACATGAATTTACGTTCAACTTACACACTTTTGTGAGATCACTTATGCAACTTCGTAAAAATTTATATAATTTTGTGATAAAGCTACATACAATACGCATTACACACCAGGACATTATTGTTCTTAAAGATAGCCACTTTAGTGTTTCATAGCATAGGCATATCATACCCCAACCCAAGCATGCACTATTTAATTTATTAGAATGAGTTGAAATATAATGGAATAGTCATTTTTTAAACACTTGTATAGATGACTAATCTCTTAAAATAATGAATGATGATTTCATTCGTAATTTATTTTGTCATTATTTTTTGGATTATTTACGTGAAGACCGCTTAAATTATTAAAAAAATATTACTTTGACCCCCTAAATTGTAAAAGTATACAAATGAACCCTCTAAATTATTCAGAAGTATTGTTTTGCCTCCTAAATTATAAAAGCATTCAAATAGTCCTAAAATATTGACATGTTTCACTTTGACCCCTTCTATTAGGCGGTCCAATTGGTATGCTTTTTATAGTTTAGAGGATCTATTTGTACACTTTTATAATTTAGAGGGGCAAAGTGATATTTCTCAATAGTTTAAGAGATTCATTTGTACACTTTTATAGTTTAGGGGAACTTACGTGTATGTCCTAATAGTTAAACTTATTGTCCAATAAGTTTATAATAATTAATGGCATTTTTCATCAAATACTGTTAAAAAAAGTCATTAATTGTTAATTTTCAACGATAGTTTGAAAATTGTCACAAAAAATGTCACTAATTATAAATTTTAGCGGTAGTTTAAAAAAATCGTCACAAAAAAGTCACTAATTTTAACTTTCAGCAACAATTTGAAAAATTCGTCACAGAAAAATGTTACTAATTCTAAGTACTAGCGACAATTTATAAAAATCATGATAAAAAAAGTCACTAATTGTCAATTTTTAACATCATATAAAAAAAATGTCATAAAAAATTATTTTTAGCGACGATTTTACTAGAACTTATTTTCAATAGAACTTGATGAGAATTAAATCCAACTATTAGGACCTATTGATAGTATAACCCTATACTTTAGGGGTCAAACTGATATTTCTTAATAATTTAGGGGGTCTTCGTATAAATAATCCTTATTTTTTTTAGTCAACCAGACATAAAAACAAATATTTTGGTAGAATAATCATTCCATTATGTTTCATTTCAATGAACCAAATATTTTTGATAGCCATTTTTTTTTTTTTTTATCCACTAGTGAGAGGTTAAAAAAAAAAAAAAAAAACTGTGAAAGGCTAAAAGATGAGGGAAAAAAAAAAGCATTTCCTAAATAAGTAGAATTTCATTGACCACATATTTTTTGGTCTTAAAATTATGGCTAACTGATTTAATTAAAGCTAATTTTATACTATATATTATTTTATAATATTTCTGTAAAATAAAAAAGAAATAAGATAAGGCATGGAATAGCAGAAAGAGTGTGGGGTTGGGATTGAATTTGTAAAGTGTGAAATTTATGTATAAAATAAATTTGAACATAATGTAATAATTTTAAATAATTAAATCTTATTTTGTAGTGTTAGTGGGGTTACAAAAACACTTACAATAATATATTATGCTTTGCCAGTGATTGAAATGGCTACCACTTCTGAATGCAGACACCTTTTTAGCCATTTCTCCCAGAGCACATCGACGCTTAAATCTTGATTTAGCTACCTGAGGATATTGCTTAACCAAATCCAAAGCTATATCTGTATAATTTTAAAAAAATAAATAGCTAAGTTATATAAAAAGGCCATATATTTAATATCATTAGATTTGAAAATGTTATATAATTTATATTTTTTTTGAATAATTATTCAATAATCTCATCTTGCCAACTCAACAAGTTGATGTATTACTTTTGAATCAATAATTAATCTCTTGACTTTTAGGCCGGATTTGGAAATTGTTTTTAGTATTTTTCCTTTACTTAAGTGTTTTGTAATTGCTAAATATATATATATATTTCAAACTTTGATAAGAAGTTGCCATATTACTCTTATGCACTAATTTTTTTCGTCAATCAAACTGCTGAAGGAATATTTTGATCGAATAGTTATTGTGTTCTACTTCATTCCAATGAACTAAACAACACTTAATAATATTGTGGAGATGTTGTAGGAAGATGGTGAAAGTATTGAGTGTAAAAGTCAAGAGATTAAAACCTCCATCTCAGGCCTCACTGCTGGCCAGCCAGCCACCGCCTTTGGCCATGGCAGTTGGCTGGCCTATCTTTTCTTCTTGTGTACATGATTTTTCTCCTAATAAACTTGAGCCCCCATTAGTTTTCCACTATCTCCTTTTCAGATCTAATCTCTAGATTTGCTTAGGATGCTGTTTTGGTTCTATCATTTTTGTGTAGGATGGTCATTTTCACAGGCGTTCTTCGGGGTTTTTAGCTACGTATTCCTTGGGTGGCTTTAGATCTATCATATCCGGCGGTCTGAAAGCTTGTTGGGTCTACACTCTGTGGGTTTTGGTGCCCATGGAAGCTTTGATGGGTGGTTTTGGTGGGTTTTTTTCTCAAATGGAAAGGTTCGGTAGAAGTGGTGCTTCGGCCATGGTGTTCAGCTTCAACCATGGGTTTTGGTCATAGTTCTAAATTTCGACCATGGTGTACCGAAAAATCAAAGCACCAATTCAGATATGGACCGGTATAGCGGGGAGAATGAAATTCACAGCCTTAGCGGTCGAGTCCCGATACGTAGCAGCCTGAATCCGATACATAGGGCGATACAGGTCGGTTGTCGCCGGTACGGATGAAAATCAGCGCAGAAAACTGCTCGTGGCTCCGATACTATTTTTGGTTTTGGATTGCTGGTCTTCGCTAAAGTGAGAGTGCAGCTATGAGGTTCATGAGGAGGTCATGTTGTCCTTCGACGGCTTCTGGCGTGTTTCAGAATGCTTTTCTGGTCGTGCGCCGATGAGCGAAGCTTTGAGACTACAACAAGCTAGGTATGATGCAGCACATGGAGGGTAGTGTATATCTTTTATATTTATATTTTATATAAATGTATATTCATAGTTTTGGGCCAAGATATTTTATTGAAGATGGTGGGTTGTTTTGAGTAATCTTGGGCCCATGTGTTTCTTTAACCAACTCATGGGTCTAGTTGATGTACTGCTGTTGATTTATTTTAAATTGTAGATAATTAAAAGTTATAATTGAGACTAAAATAAATATATATTATTTAGTTAAAAATGAGTCAAAAGTATTCATACATATCAAAATTTTAATTAAAATGTGACAAATTAAGGCTAAAAGAGTCAAAAAAAAATGCATAAAATTGAGTTTCAGAGGATTGCTAATGATTTTTAAAATTTCACGACCGTGACACCCGATTCCCGATACGTACCAGCCGATACTATCGATATCGGTACTCCGCGATCGATACCGTTACGTTACCCAATACTGCAATTTAGAACTATGGTTTCGGTTTAGGATGGGTGCGTTGAACATGGGTGGGTTGGTTTAGGAACTTCATTCGAGCACTTCTTTGCGAGCGGGAGTTTGAGGGGTGGAGGATCCAGAGTTGTTTAGGATCTCCATTCGGGCGCTCCTGTGCGAGTGGGAGTTTGAGGGGTGAATTCCATTCAATTCTAGGGTGGTCAGTGTTTGTGTTCGGTTAAGAGGAGACTGTTCAACGTTGTTGGTGATGATCAATTGAGGGAGTTGTTTGGGCAAGGAAAACGGTGGGAGAAGTTTAAGATGGAAAACTAGGTTTTGTAGGTTACAAGCGTGGTGACAGCACCAGCAGCCCCAGTCCTAGAGGCAGAGCCAATGGCTGCTGAAGAAGAACCAAAAGAGGAGGCTGCAGTAGCAATAGAATAGGCACCAGCAGCATTCTCGGTGGAGGTTGAAGTCTAAAGCAAGGAATTTGTTGAGTTAAGGAGGAGAAACCAGCAGAAGAAGTAGTTCCAAAGGTGAAGCAAGAAGAGGCTGTCGATGTTGCTCGGCGTCAAAGGTATTGCGGATATGGGTGGTTCTCGACGGCAATGGAGCCTGAGTGTCCGGCGATTATGGAGGTTGAGTGTCTGACAATGATGCAGGGTGTTCGGGACAGGCGTGGTGTTTTCGAGATAAGCGTGGGGTTTATCAGTGTAACAGTGTTTTAGGTGTGGGGCTCAAGAGTTTGGTTTTTTTTTTTAATTGTCTTTTAAAATATAAAATCGTGAGGCTAAGAGATTGGTTGTAAGAACACAAGTAGCAGTAGTAGGTGAGTGAGTCTTTTCTTTTCGAATCTCTCTCAATACGTTTTATTTCCATGTACCTTTAAATTTCATGTTTTTAATGGAATTTTTCTTTGCCGATCAAAAAAATATATTTTTTTATTTATTTTATTTTTTATATGAAGAAGTAAATCCAAACAAGTTTATTTACTTGTTCACTTTTTTATTTATCCAAAAAAAATAAAAAGAAAAAGTTACTTATTATGCAGGTCTTTCCAAAAAGAGGGCAATATATAGTTTTTAATAACCGGCCCTGGATATATACTGATATGGATAATATAATAAAAAATATTGTTTTGTATGACACAATATCGACTAATCATAGTTCTAAAAAATCGCCAGGAACGTAGTGTACTGAACGATATGTATCGAAAAATCAAGGCCCGTTACGGATACCCACCGGTGTACTGGTGTGAACAAAAATCGTCAGCATCGCAACCGATTCCCGTTACATAACAGGGTGTAACCATTACACAAATCGTGATGGGCCGATAGTCACTACGATTGGAAAGAAAGTGCTGAAAATTAGTTAAGAAATTTCACAGCCGCGACACCTAATTCCCAATACGCACCGGTCGATATACTACCAATACCAATACTCCATGATCGATACCGTTAACTGATACAGAGATTTGGAACCATGCAGCTAATACAGAAAGGTCTAAAATACCAGTATGAATGAATATGATATGATATACCAAAGGTGGTGGCAAAACTCACCATAGAATCCAGAGGCTATGACACGAACAAGAAGCTCAACACCAGAATCATCTTCAAAGGGGGCCATGTGCTCCAAATCATTCTCAATTGGTTTTTTGGTCTTGCAATCAGGTTTAGTGACCATTAATAAATATGAAAGGGTGTCCTTATGAGCACTTTGAGCAGCCCTGTGGAGAGGTAACCAATCTTTTTTGTTGCGAATGTATAACAAATCTGAGTGTTTGGCTACTAAAATTTTAGCAGCCTCTGTGTTGCCGAACCGGGCTGCAGTGTTGAGGGCAGTGTGACCTTCACAGTCGATCAGTTCCAGCGCTTCCACGGGCATCAAATCTACCAAATTCTTCACGAACTCGATTGACTTACCTGTTGTTGTTGTAATTAGGCTTATTAAAATTGGGATCTTAGATGGGATTGTTGGGATAGATTTACGATTCAAATTGTAAAATCGAATCTAGGATTATAAGATTCTACTTTCAATACAAAATAAAACAAGAAATTATGGCTTTTCTTGTGCCAACCTAATTGGGATGAGTAGGTTTCACTATGATGTTTATAGCACTTTGTCTTTTTTAATTGATGTAAGATGTAAAGAATTTATCATTGGTTCTGATTCAATAAAGTTTATTTTTGCTTGAAAAAAATAATAATATATGTTAAATAATTTTAAAATTATTAAAGAAAAATGATAAATTTAATATAATGCATCTTTTATATTAACCTAAATTAGATGATATATCACGAGAAAGAGTTTAAATGCAAATTTGTTACTATAGATATGCACATATACATAAATTAGATGATATATCACGAGAAAGAGTTTAAATGCAAATTTGTTACTATAGATATACACATATACATACATATATAAGAAATATTATTATTATTATTATTATTTTTTTTTTTTTGCGTGGGTAGGATTGGGATCTAGTAAAATTGGGCTACACAATTTTATTACATAGATCGTATTTAGGATCCTACTAAACTTAAAATCTTAATGTAATCTGGATCGTTTAACCCAACTAGATTAGTGTGATCTGGATCGTTGGTCCAACTTTAAGATCCTGCAATCCGGATCGGAATTTTGGTAACCCTGTTGTAATACAGTTTTTGAGTTTTGAGTTTTGAATTTCAAATGCATTTTTTTATTTAGTTATTTTTCTTTTAATATTTTCATCAATTTTTGTTACATTTTAGATGCATTTAACTTAAATGTACCTAAGAAGTATGATATTTGTGAATTTATTTATTTATTTATTTATTTTTAAAAATTCACTAAATAAAAAAATTCAATAAATTTTTGTTTTTGTATTTATTATTATTTTTTTTAAGAATTATTCAAAATACAAAATCAATTTAACATGTTTTAATTGCCCATAATAAAGATGAAAACATTAAATTTAATAAATAATATTATGAGCATAAAAATGGAAAAAGATGAAAAGAAATGTAGATGAACTGAAAATATTATAAAAAAGAAATATACATACACAAAATAACAAACACTGAAAAAATGCATACAAAGAAAAAAATAGTACTATAGTGACCTTGTAATGATTTTCTCATATCATAAAACTTGCAAAATGTAACAATGGAGAAGATGAGCTATTTTGAGAAAATATGGGTACATGAGAGAACGATAGAATGTAATAATAGAGAAGATGAAAAAATGTGTAGATGAACTGAAAAATATTAGAAAAAAGAAATATATACACACAAAAGTAATAAATACTGGGAAAATGCATATAAAATAAGAAATAATATTAGGAGCATAAAAATGGAGAAGATAAAAAGTTGTGTAGATGAACTAAAAAATATTGAAAAAAAAGAAATGGATACACACCAAGTAACAAATATTGAAAATATATATATAAAGTAAGATATGATATTACAGTGACTTTGTAATGATTTTTGCACATCATGAAACATACAAAATGTAACAACGGAGAAAATGAGTTATTCTGAGAAAAGATGGATAGATGAGAGAATGATTGAATTTGACTGGAATAAACTTAATAGAGAAACATGTGTGGGAGTTTTAGGAGTTGTGGGTTTTTTTTTAATAACGTGATATTAAATTAAGGAATAATTCTATACATACTAACAATCTTACTAAAAATACAAGAGGCCCAATGTGATTGGTTGTCAAAAGAATAATGACATTTAAATATCTAATGATGTTTGGACTTGTATGTTTTTAGTAAGATTTTAAGTGAATGTAGCATTGCTCTAAATTGAGAGTGGGATAGATATTATTGTAGATGATGGATATGAATGAATATTTTATTTTTTTATTTTTATTTTATATTTTATATTGGGGGAGGAAGTAAGAAGGCCTGAATAGTAGGAAACGTGTGTATGGGAGTTGTAGGAGTTATGGGTTTCTTTTTTTTTGTTTTTAATATTGTGATATTAAATTGAGAGTGGGATAGATATTATTGTTAGTGATGGATATATATATGTACTAGCGTATGCTCATGCCTCAAGGCACGGCGTAAATAATGTTCGGTGTAAATAATGTTGGGATTAAAATGTAGTTATAATTTCTACGTATAATGTCAATTAATTAATTAATTTAATGCATCCTCAACATTTAATTAATCATGGGGAACATGAATACATTAGAAACAGTGTATGCTGCCACCACACATAAGCCAATTTTGTTTGAATAATTGTAGGTATCATTAAAATTTCAGAAAAATTAACCAAAAAAAAAAAAAACTTAAAATTTAATACTTGTAACAAAATAAACTATTGAGTTTTTAATTTTATAAATTTAAATATTAAATTTCTGATTTATTTTCAATCTAAACTATTTGCATGTTTTCAATCTAAACAATCTGAGATCTTTTACATATTTTACTAAATAATAAATAATAAATAAATACCATTAACAATCCAAGCAATTTGTCAGTAGGAAGAAGTAGCCATCAGTCCTTTGCGGGGTCTGTCTTTCACATATTTTTTTTGCATTCTTACTGAAAAAAATAATAATATATCAACACATTTTGCATTCTTATTGAAAAAAAAAATAATATATCAACACAATTTGAATAGTACATAAAATAAATAAAGATGTGATAATGGCCAAGCATTTGAATGCGCAACACAATTAAGAAAACCGACCACTATCTCTTTTCTTACTCTGTTTCTTTTCAATTTCTTCACCATGTCTTCAACAGGGATGAAGAAATAGTCCATGAATTATGAGTGAAAATTTAAATTGGGTTATAGAAATAAAATAAAATGAAACAAAAATAATGACCCATAAGAGACATGCGGGTTGAAGAAAAAATAAATAAAAACTACTCATCCTAGAAAAATCATTGGAAGTACCAGTCATGAATTAGGTTTCCTGTGACATGAGGCTTCAGGTATGAACCCTGATCATGTGATTTGCGACCAGCCAGATAAAGTACCAATGTCACCTGGAATTTAGAAATACAAGATAAATTAGAAAAGTGAGATCATATTTAGAATAAAATGGAAAAGTAAACACTCTGTTTGCTTCAGTTTTGAGAATTCACTTTTCAGAAAATTCTACTTTTCATTTTCCCTTTTTTTTTCATTGAATTTTTTTAAAATATTTTAAGCAATTTTTGAAATTTTTAGACACATTTAATATAAATACACTTAAGAAGTACAATATTTGTGAAAAAAATCTTTAAAAAAATTTTAGTGAACCCTCCCAATATTTGTGCGGGTTGATGGGTGTTTCCATCCTTGGGTTTGAAGAACCCTCCCAAATCCATCTTCCTCTACAACTTTTAGAGAGAGAGAGAGAGGAGAGAGAAGAAAATACCTAAATTTAAAGGGCGACCAACGCCGATACATAATCATACATATATATATACATCAATCTCTGAAATTATATACAAACATCCATATATGTCATTTCAAGGATAGGAACATGTAAATATAAGGGAGGGATGAAACTTCAAACCTGATTCAACTTTGGAAAGGTCAAGAATGTCATTTATAAGTTGAAGAACTAAATCTCCTGAAGATAACATGACACTCAATAATTGTCTTTGCTCCTTGTCAAGGTTTGTGGTGGAAAGAATCTCAGCCATGCTTACAACTCCTGATAGTGGAGATCTTATCTCATGAGACATGGTTGCCAGCATTTGTTTTGCTCGCATTGTTTCCTCTGCAAGAAGAACCATTGGTAAACAATGAATACCCTTTTTCTTCTAATGCTTATTCAAACCCACCAAGAATAAATCAAAGAGATAAACCTGTTATATGAATTGTTTTGTTTAGCTCTGTCTCCTTGGCACATATTGTATTTTTTGTTGTCATATAGTTTAAAGACCTATAAAACTTCTAAATTTTTTCTTTTTTTTAGGAAAAAAAAAAAGGGCATCGTGACATTGAAAGAATCATATAACATAGGTCAAACCAAAACATTGAACATAAAAATTCAATATAATCTAGTCCAGCATTTGGACAGGATATATCATGAAAAATGAACTGTTTCTCAAACTTGTGATTCACAAAATCTGAATACTAAAGTCTTTCTTCTCTGATTCAGAAATACAGCCATTGATTATTACATATGAAGAAAAGCTCATAAGATTTTCTTTTCAAAATGGTAATCACAAATCAATTTATAATATTAGGTAGTGTTGAATTTAATGTTGAAGACCACCATGGCACTATACAGACTGTTGAATCTTGTAAATGAACTCACCTGATCAGTTACATCCATACCCATGTAATTCACACCAATAGTATCCCCTGCGTTGCTGAATACAGGTTCAACATATATCAAAAATGTCTTTGACCCAAATAGTTCTGTCTCAAAAGTAATTTCCCTTTTTGCAGGTACTCCTCGTTCCAAAACTTTTGTTTTGAAGTCTTGAGATTCCTTTACACCAGCACAAGTGAATATCTCCACATCCGTTTTCCTATAATGTCCTGAAAAATCAGTGAATTTAAGGAATGCATGTGCCAGATTCTGCAAACATTGCTTTACAGAAATTACATGAATTACAAAAGTGAACAAATCAAAAAGAGAAGAAAAATGCATATTGTCAGGTTTCACACCAGCACTGAAATAAAGGATGCAAATTGTAGCAGAAAATAAAACCTCAAATAAGAAAATCACTGGCAGTCAAATTACCTCCTCGTGCAAACTCGGAAAATGATTATAGATGAGACGATACCGCAACTCTTCATTCTCTTCTTCTCATTCTTTCATTTTCCTTCTCCTTTCTTCATCTTTATAACCACTAGCCCCCTCACCCATACACTCAATCAGAGCAGTCTTACACTTTTCACTTTTATTGAAAAATATTGCAGAAAGGAATTTGTATTTAAATGAAGAGTGACAAAAGATTGGAAACAACTCATGTGATTAGATAAAAAAAAAATAGATTTTTTTTTTTTTTGAGAGGATGTCAGTGGAGAGAAAAGGAGAGTAAATTTTGTAGAGACAAAAAGAGAGAAAACCACATGGGTATATGAAGAAAGAAAAAAAAGAAAGAAAGAAAGAAGATATATATATATATAATGGCGGGACAAGCCCATGTGACTGAGTTGAAAAACAAATTGTTTTGTTTGAATAGAAAGAATGGTGATACATGATGTAAACTTGAGACTAAAAAATGTGAATGAGATCATTTTACTGCCTACAAGACAAAACTATGAGTTGTATTTGAGTTGTAGTTTGATGCAAAAATCTACCATGTGCTCTAGCTCTTTTTCTGAAATAAAGAAAGACTGTGCCATTTTATTAAGGGGTCAATTAGATCAGAATTTAGTGGTTGATTAGTAAGTAGAATATATCCAAACATCAGTTTGTTTGTACTCAACAAGACTGTTGGAATATGGTTCTGCAAAAATAATTTTTTTGGTCAATTTTGAACAAAAATTAAAGTGGCTTTCACACATCTGTTGCATATCGAACTTTAATTTGTTCAAAATCATTAAGGAATGAATAAGATAATAATTCCATATCTACTGTTTGAACATTGATTGAAAAATGGTAGCTAACTTGATTAACTTTGTCCTACCTACATTTTTTATGAAAATTTGTTGATTTTATTAGTCTAACCTTAAACCTTTTTTTTTTTTGAACGGGAGTAAAATTCATTAAGGATAAGCCAAATGGCACTTACAATGGACTCCATGCCTACACAAAAGAGCTTACTCTAAACAAAGGAAAAATGATCAAAGAGGCACACAATCAAAGCCATAATAGTATCAAAGACATGATCATACAAGATCTTAACCCATACTGCAACGCAGAAGCAATCATAAGAGATCAGCACTAGGGCTAGTCACAGATATCACAAAAGCTTCCACCCCAGAGAGGGTAAGCTATCAATATCATACCCATGGAGTCCAAACATTCAAAATACTGAATAAAAGAAATAAAACTCAAAAAGCAAACCAAAACAAAGATCTGGGAAAGGAAGAAATCAGATTTGGTGGAGGAGTGGTTGCGGCGTGGTGGTGGTTTCTGCGGTGAGAAATGGCGATGGACGGCAGATCTGATTATGATAGGGTGGTGGCAGCGAGAAGTGGCAGATCTAGCTCCGACTTGGAGGGGGAAGGAGGAGAAACTCAAAAACATCCACCCTAGGGGGAAGAAACACCTCACAAGGAGAGAGAGATTGGGAAGAAAGATCTCCCAAGGTTTATTTTGCAGAAAATAGAAGAAAAAAAAAGAGTTGAGAGAGGAGAGAGGTGGCCAAGCCCCCCTTCCCCCTCCCAAGCAGCACACTCACTCCCAAGGTCTAACCTTCAATTTGGGCAACCAAATTTTGAGGATGAAAAGTTTGTTGGCTTTATTCAGTCTAACTTTTGACTGGGAGTTAGGCCCTTAAGGGCACTCAAATTTTGTGGATGGGGAGGATCTAACCAAATGGGCTAGAATGCATGCTTGCACTACCCCTATCCAAGTTGGGTACAGTTAGGTGTGAGTAGTCTGTATATATATATTTATATATTTGATAAAATTATTAATTTTTTACTTTAAAAAATCAAAACTCGTATGTTTTTTCGCTATGGACATAAATGATTTTAGCTTCGTGATTGTTTTGAATAGTTATGAGAAAGTCTATAAATCATCCCTTTTCTAGCATATACATTCATTCAATTTTCTTTTTCCTTGTATCATTCATTCTGAGAGTCTAAGGGGTGTTTGTTTGGAGGGATCGGAAAGGGGATTGAACTCCATGTCCACCATATCGAGTAGTCCATTATTTGGTTGGAAAATTATAGGTTGGACCAATAGTCCAACTGAATTGTTAATCCCCCATATGCGAGACTATCATGTCCCGGTGGGAGGGATGGGATATACAATCCCTGGACAAGTCTTCCTCTAGATTAACAAGTGAAAACATAATTTTTCCCTCCAAATATTTAGGACATGTTTGGTTTAGTTTTTAGAAACTAATTTTTAACTCTCTTTTTTTCAAAAACTAAAAAATTAGCAATGTGAAAAAAATAAAAAATAATTTTAAAAATAGTCATTTCCTAACTTCTAATCACACGACTAAACAAATATGGAATACACATCATTTCCAACCTAATAGTGTAGGAAGTATGTATCCCAGGATTAATAATAGTCCACTGAATTACAATCCTTCCTTATCCAGTCTGTCTAAACAAACATGCCCTAAGAGTACAGTCATTCGTTTGGTTCATCAGGCAAACACTTGAAATGTTTAGCGAGATGCAATTGAGGATGATGAAATGAAGAGATGGGACATAAATGGCACGTACTTTTTTGTTTTGTTATTATTATTATTTATCTTCTATTCATTTTCTTTATGGTTTCCCCTCCAACCAACATAAATGCCACGTACTTTTTTGTTTTGTTTTTATTCTCTTCTTCTCATTCTTTCATTTTCCTTCTCCTTTCTTCATCTTTATAGCCACTAGCCCCCTCACCCATACACTCAATCAAAGTAGTCTTACACTTTTCACTTTTATAAAAAAATATTGTAGAAAGGAATTTGTATTTAAATGAAGCGTGACTAAAGATTGGAAACAACTAATGTGCTCAAATAAAATAAAATAAAAATAGATTTTTTTTTTTTTTGAGAGGATGTCAGTGGAGAGAAAAAGAGAAAGTAAATTTTGTAGAGACAAAAAGAGAGAAAACCACATGGGTGTATGTTAAAAATATATATATATATATATATTTATAATGGCGAGACATGCCCATGTGATTAAGTTGAAAAATAGATTGTTTTGTTTGAATAGAAAGAATTATGATACATGATGTGACCTTTGAAGGTATAAGAGGTGATCATACCATAATATGATGGACTCTCTGTGATATTTCGTTCCAGGTGACCGCTCAAGCAAAGAAAGTTGCGCTCAAGCGGAGAATTACTGCTCTCAGTATCTCGCAAGTTTTCAGACGGGACTGCTCGAGCGTAGACTGTGAGCTCCCTGTCACTGCAGCTCTGAAAACTTCTAGGACTTGTCATTTTTCGCTTGAGTGATAGAGTTGTCACTCGAGCGGTCTTCTCGTAATTGTGTTGTCCGCTCGAGCGAAGGAAGTTGCGCTCGGGCAGTCTACGCGATTTTACACTTTAAAAGTACGATTCTAAATCATTTTCTCTACTTTTCTTTTCTCTCTTCCTCCTTCTTAAGGGGGAGAAATTGTGACATTTCGTTCCAGGTGACCACTCGAGCGAAGGAAATTGCACTCGAGTGGAGAATTGCTGCTCTCAGTATCTCGCAAGTTTTCAAGTGAGACCGCTCGAGCGTAGGAAGCTGCGCTCAAGTGTAGAATTTGAGCTCCCAACAATTTCACTATAGCTCTGCAAAACTTTTGGGACTTGTCATTTTTTGCTCAAGCGATCTTCTCATAATTGTGTTGTCCGCTCAAGCAAAGGAAGTTGCGCTCGAGCGGTCTACGCGATTCTGCACTTTAAAAAGTATGATTCTAGATCATTCTCTCTGCTTTTCTTTTCTCTCTTCCTCCTTCTTGTTTCAAGCCCCAAAAACCCTAAGTTTCCAGTTCAAAATACTCCTCATAATTCTCTTAAGATCCAATCTAAAGCTCTTGCAAAAGGTGAAGAACACATGAAGATCATCATCTTTACTGATTGGAATTTTGTTTGTTGAAGAGTTCAACTAGAAGCTTGATTCTTGGACTCATAACTTGAGGTAGGGTTACCTTTAACCTAGTATTTCTTTGATTTGAAGGAGTTTGTATGGTATTGTTACGATTTTAAAACTTGATTGGATGATTGAGTTGGATTAAACTTTGGATTTAACAAATTGGGTCATTCTACTCACTTGTTACTACCAAAATGTCAATTAAATCAACATAAAAGAGGAAGATTGATGTTGAGAAATTACATATATAAAAATAGAGGGAAATCCCCAAATTTAACTAAAAACCCTAATTTCCAACTATGTAGAGTATAGTGTTTTGATTGGAATTTTCTTAAAATCTTGGAGTCTTGTGAACAATGAAGAAGAAAAAATGTGGAATTGTAATGACAATGAAAGTGTGACTTGGAGTTTGATTCTTCTTGAGTGTGATATGTGTTTCATCTAATACTGTGTTGAATACTTGTTGAATGAATAAAAGTTTGGCAAATTGAGCATGAGTCCCGGAATAAGAGTCGGTTTTTATGTAATGGTGTGTGTGTGTGTGTGTGTTGGTACCCGCGCGGGGAGTTAAGATGCCCAATTGTCCTATCTTGAGCTTATCGACGGACGAATGTGCGAAAAATATTTTTGGGTGTCCACTGGTCCTGCCATATTAATAGCTAGTAAAAGTGGAAAAACAAATGATTTTTGGGTGCCTATGTCCTACCGTATTAATAGCCGGTAAATGTGGAGAGGTTTTTTTTTAAAACTAATTTAAATTTTAATTCGGACTCTTATGGGGGACTCATGGTGTGTTTTCCTTTTGATATGATGATGCTTGGTGTCGGATGGAAATGTAATTATTTAACTGTGCATTAGTTTACATAATTAACTATGTCTACAAATGTGTTTACATAATTAACTATGTCTACAAATGTATGTTAACTACTCACCTTGTCTTGTCTCAATGATGTCGTGGGCTTGTTCAAATGATTAAATACTTGGTTAAATGTACTCCTATTGGGCATATAGCTCACCCCTATTTCTTTTCAGGAAATGATAATATGGCACCTCAGAAATGACTTGGATTTAGCAGTGGTTTAGTTTGGGACTTGATAGATCAAGAACTTTTTGGTTGTAAGACTTTGCATTTTGTATTACAACTTTAGACACTTATCTTATTGTATCAAGCAGGCATTTTGGAATGTTGTATGCCCTTAGGGGCCTTTCTCTTTTGTAATATCGTCTAGATCATTGAACTTGGAGATGAGTTCAAGGTACTATGGAGATATATACTTTGTAATTGTAAACTCTTGAATCTTAGTTCAATGCGAAAGATGGTTGTTCTGTATATTGTTGTGCTTGTTACAGTGTATTCGTGTGTAAATTTTTAGGGTGTTACACCCTCTCACACCGAATCATAACTTACAAAGTGGTGATGTACAAACCTTCCCGCTGGAAAGTTGGGAACAATCTGGAAGTTGTGTGTTTGAATTTCAAACACTAAATGATATAATCATTGGTGAAAGGTTATTATGGAAGGTGGTATATGTTAGTATTGTGAAACAAACTCAACAGGTGTGACCATTCCCAATAGCCTCCATGGTATATAAATACTCATGGCAAGTGAAGTTGCAACCACTCAAATCATTCTGTTTTTGTTCTCTCCTGGATCCTCGATTTTCTTATGTGATAAACACCCTCACAGGATTATCGATCTTTGCCATTGTCAGTTTTTCTTTCAATGGTATCAAAGCAACGTTAAACTAAGTACGCAAGTGTCAAATTATAATCCGTAGGAGAGAAAAAATTTAGAATTTATTTATTTTTGAATACCATAAGTGGAGGAAGTTTTACAAATTATTTTTCAGTTGCCGAAACGAGTCACCATCTTGTCCATCGTGTTCATAGTAGAATTTTGAGCGAGATTGGGTTTTTCATGGTAAAAACAAACAACAACAAACTGATCTTGCAAAAGCAAATTTCAGAGTTTGGTCTCCAATCTCCCGTCGCCGGAAAAGACAACAAGAATCATAATATTACCATTGCTGAATTTTCTAGTTTGAATTAGCCATCAAGCCATTTCAATTGCCAAGCTGAGCCACAATCTGATCAAGTTGGTTAGCCGAATAACAAGTGGAACGACGTCGTTCTTGGAAATTCAATTGCCTATGTGTTCTTGGAGCGGCGTTGTTCTATTAAGGGCCTATACATAACTATCCATTACTTTTGCATCCACCAAATTAAAATATAAGCCAAGATCAAAAAGACATTTATTTATTATCATTATTATTTATTTGGTGTTTTGGCCTCTTTTTTTTTTTTTTTCCTTTCAAAGTCAAATTTGACTCGTTCAAAGACTGAAAAAATAAATAAATAAATAAGGGAGGAATTTTATTTTTACTAGTACACATTATGGCAATTAAGAGTGCTATTGATGCTTTAAAAAATGAAATGCTTAATAGAAATAATTTTTGAGTATGGAAGCGCCACATTTCGTATCTTCTTTACAATGAGAAAACTTTGTACTCTTTATCCACTTATAAGCCAAATGATGATTCTAATTGGTTTCAAAACAAGTGGATAGAGGATGATGCAATGGCAAAGGCAACTTTGTTACATAATATGAAAGACAACATTATTTCTCTATTTGAAGAACATGAAACTGAAAAACAATTGATGGAAGCACTAGAAAGTAAGCATGGAGTTCAATTAGAAACTCAAATTCAATTGCTTTTGGACAAATACAATAACACTCGTATGAGTGATAATGACAGTGTTGGTGATCATGTTAATCAAATAGAACTAATTGCTAAATAATTGTCCAATGTTGATTACCCTCTGTCGAACAAGATGCAAGTCACTACCATACTTAATAGTCTTCCATTGTCTTGGGATCATGTTGTCACATCTCTAACTCATAGCCAACGAGAGATTTCAATGGTAACGTTGCCTGTATTCTTAGTTTTCAAATAAGAAAGAATGAAGCGAAGGCACAAATAAAGATTGTTTTCTAACCTATTGATGGCACAATCTTCGACACAACCACAGAATAATTCCCACACGTCATTCAACAAGAGAAAGACTACTTCTTTTAAGAAAAAATAGAATAAGGGGTTCCACAAAGGGTGGCAGAAACAGCAAAGATGGCAAAAATAACACAACAAGAACCAAGCTAGCCCATCCTACAATTGCGGTAAAAAATGTCATATCAAAGCCACTTGTCCTAAGAACAAGTAGAAAAAGGATCATAATCCCATTACCATGACAGTTTCTGAAGCAATGGTAATCGAACCTTCATCAAATTCATGGTGGATTGATTCTGCTGCAACTAGACATATAGTGCAAAGCAAAGAAATGTTCGTGGATTTTACTGAAAAGAAGATTGGTGAACATAGAATCTATATGGGCAACAACTCTTACAATGATGTTTTGGACATCGGCAATTGTCAATTCTCTATTAATGGATCTTCCATCATACTTCATGGTGTGCTTTATGTATCCAGCATTCGACAAAATTTAATTTCAGTTCCAGTGTTAACCCAAAAGGATTTTGAGATTAATTTTAGGCTTGACACAGTGTTGATCAAGAAAGGAAGTGTATTAGTGAAAGGTGTGAGAGTGAATGACATGTACTCTCTTCCTATTGATAATAATAAAGTATGTATTTATAATTATTTGTATGTTTCTACTAGTAATAGTTCTTATTTATGGCATTTAAGATTGGGTCACATTAATAAAAATAAAATGTCTAGAATGTTTAAAAGTGGCATGTTTCCTAAAGTGTGTTCCGATGATTTTGATACATGTGAACCACGCATCCAAGGAAAAATGACTAGCAAGCCATTTTCAAAATGACTGACATTTGTGGCCCTTTAAGAACTAAGACTCGCCGAGGCATGAAATATTTTATTACTTTCACTGATGATCATTCAAGATAGGGAATTGAAAAATTTTAAAAATATAAATTAGAGGTAGAAAAGCAACTTGGTCGGTCCATTAAGAACTTGAATAATGATAGAGGTGGCGAATATGAAGCTATGGATTTTTTTTCTACTAGGAGAATGGTATCAAACATTTGTTTACAATGCCTTATACTCTACAACAAAATGAGATTGTAAAAAGACGAAATCGTATTCTAATGGAAATGACAAGGTCTATGATGGCTCATGTTGACCTTCCGATTCATTTTTTGGGAAAAGCTTTGTCCACCACTGCGTACATATTAAATAGATTTTAAACAAAAGCCAAACCTCTAACTCCTTATGAACATTAGAATGGTACTAAAACTAATGTTCTAAATCTAAAAATTTGGGAATGCAAAGCATATGTACTTATTCCCAAACCTTTAAGGGATAAATTAGAAAGTAAAACCTCGAATGTAAGTTTATTGGTTATGTCAAAATTGAATTGCTCTCCGAGGAATCTCTGGATTCTTCTCTCCCTTATTTGTCTCAAGACCCACTAGTTCTCACCGATCAACCTCATAGTAGGAGGAGGAAACGCAAACAAAGTGACATTTTACCTAATTTGAATTCTGAGATAAATGAGAGTAAGAAAGCAAGACGCTCATCTACGTTTTTGTGACAACCCTCACCAATATTTACTGATAACACCTCTGATTAGTGCTAATCTATGATTAAGCATGTTAATTGACTGATTGACTGAAATACTGAACTGATTGATTGAATGTCCTAGTTTAATTGCATGAATATATTGTGTTATTTACATATCTATCTGTTTGTCGTTTAAATGATCTGTTCATGTTTTGAATTCGAACTGCAAATTGAAGGCCTTATCAGCGGCCAAATCTGAAATTGATTAGTGTTTTGTGCTAATTAGAATTTACGTGATTTTATGATATATTTAAATGAAATGTGATTTGGCATGTTTAAATTGGATTAAATAATGCTAATTTACAAGAGTTGGACTTATTCACTAAATTGCCATGCTTAGTGGGCCACTTTCTCCAACACCTTGAGGCTTGAGTACACTTAGACATACCTTTTGCTCAGCCATTTTGAGAGACAAACCGACTAGAGAAAGAGAGAGTAGGAGAAAGCTTGATTCCATCTCAAATTGGCTTGGAAACTTGGTAGAATTGAAGGAAATTTGCATAATTGTGCTTCCATACTCTAGACTCAAGACCTAAGGTAGAGAATTTATCTTCTTGTTTGTGTATTTGAGTTGATTCTTGCATGATCCATGAGAGTTCAGAGAATTAAGTCTAGAATTGGTTTAAAGTGTTGATTTGGAGCTAATCCATGCATGCGTGCACATATTGTGAAGTTTAGAGGTTCTTTTCCATAAAATTCTTGCATGCATGTCCATGTTCTTGTTCTAGTCCATGAATTCACCATGATTTTGAGCCTAAACTTGCATTTGATGGTAGTTTGGAGCATTAGAACTCAAACGAGCACATGCATGTAAAGTTCTTATTTTGTTCTTGAAGTTTTGTTTGAAATTGCGTTTAATTGAACTACCTTTGGGCTTTGATTTCTCAAATTGATCTTTGAAACATGTCATATTATGGGTTTTGAACTCAAAGGACGTTCATTCTTAACCTCTTTACGCACACATTATTCACTGGGCTTTAGCTTACTGCTCATATATATATGTAGGTGTTCAGGCACCGGACCGCTGCTAGGAGCGTCAGGCAAAGCTCTTGTTTTGTCAGCCAACCATTGTGCCTCACTGCGAGGTTCCAAGTGTGATCAAGCTTAGGCTGCTTTGGGGTGTTTTAGGTCCCCCTTTCTGTTTCTGTTTTGTATAGATGGAATGACACTTGTACTGTATTGTTCTATTAGGGATTAAGTCCCTGTCCTGAATGATTGTAATTTTTGTGCATACTGTTTTGGTACTGATTGTATATATGTTGTGAAAAGTCTTTTTGCATATAAACTGTCACAGCTCATTGGACATCTTTTAATTACTGTTTTGGCTTCCGCCAGCCCCTGTACTCTGTATTACTGTTTTACTGTCAAGCAGGCCTTCGGTAATCTCGGATTACTGGCCGGTTACGGTGCTAAACCCATAGGGGTGGGTTTGGGTCGTGACAATTTTTGAAAGACCATTATGTTTTTCAAGTTAAAGAACTCAATAACTTGGTAGATGATCCTACTAGTTACAATGAAGCAATGAGTAACAGTGATGCTACACAATGGCTTGAGGCTATGAATGAGGAACTTGACACAATCAAGAAAAATGTTGTTTGGGAATTAACTAATCTCCCAAATGAAAGAAAAGTCATTGGTTGCAAGTCGGTTCTTAGAAAGAAATTCAAAGTAGATGAGAGTTTAGAGAAATACAAGGCCAGGTTAGTAGCCAAGGGATTCACTCAATAACCTGGAGTAGACTTCGTAAATATGTATTCTCTTGTTGCAAAATTTGCCTCAATAAAGATTCTAATGGCAGTCGTAGCCAAGATGGATCTAGAATTGCATCAGTTAGATGTTAAAATAGCTTTTCTCAATGAAGAATTAAAAAAGGAAATTTATATGACGCAACCTGATGGTTTCCAAATCCAAAGCAATGAGGATAAAGTCTACTAGTTGAAGAAATCCCTGTATGGACTCAAACAATCTCCAAGACAATGGTACTTGAAATTCCACCAAGCCATTTAAAAATGGGTTGTGCTGTGAGTCCATTAGATCATTGTGTTTATATCTAGAAAAATGATGACAAGTTAGTAATATTGTCTTTTACATGGATGACATATTGTTAGCAGGAAATTGTCCAGATATGATTATAAAAACTAAAACTTTCTTGGCATCTAGATTTGAAATGAAAGACATGGGTCCTGCAACCTATGTTTTGGAAATTAAAATTTCAAGAGATAGAAATTCAAAGTTATTATATCTAGATCAAGAAAAATATCTGGAAAGGTGCTCAAAAGATTTAATATAGATAATTACAATTCTTTAAGCACACCTGTTTGCAAGGGACAAAGTCTTAGTAAAAGTATGAATCCTCAAAATAAGTCTGAAATTGAGGAAATGAAAGATGTCTCATATGCTCAGGCAGTAGGCAATTTAATGTATGCTATGACAAGCACAAGGCCTGATATTTGTCATGCAGTAGGATTGGTAAGTTGATTTCAATCCAATCTAGGTAAGGAATATTGGCAAGCAGTTAAAAGAATATTCAGATTTTTAAAAGGTACCAAGGGTTTGAAATTGTGTTTTGGTTTGTATGATCTAGAAATAAAAAGATACACTGACGCAGATTTTGCAGGAGATGTAGATGATAGAAAATCTACTAGTGGTCATGTGTTCCTATTTGGTGGAATACCAGTTTCTTGGTTAAGTAAGAAACAGAGTTGTGTTGCAAAATATACTATGGAAGTTGAGTACATAGCTTGCAGCACAGCGGTTAGTAATATGGTCTAGATAAAGTGATTTGTTAACAGTTTACAATTAGGTATACCTGCCAGACTGGTCAATATGTTCTGTGACAATCAGTCCGCCATCTCATTAATAAAAAAATGGAGCGAATAGCTCTAAGGGAAAACATATTGATGTAAGTTATCACTATATTCAAGATATAGTGGAGATGAGAGAAATAAAAGTCGAATATATATCCTCAGAAGAGATGGTGGCCAACCCTACGACCAAAGGGTTATCTCTGGAAAAATTCAGAGAACATGTAGCTAATATGGGATTAAAAAATGGCTAGTTAGGTGGTTTAGCTACTTATATAAGAGCATAGTCGAATGACTCTGGGGACACTTGGATAACCGATGTTATGCGACTCTATCTTGCATGGAAATATGTGTTTGGTCAGATAATAAGGTAGAGGAACTGACAAGGTACGGACATCATGATTATATATGAGATGTAAAGTCAATGATATGCAACATACTGACTAGATGATGTTGTCTGCTTGATTAGCAAAAAGTCGCTGATGAGGTGTGTTAAGGAAAACCTTCAGGAATAGGCCTTAGAGGAAGAACTTAACAATAATTTCGGTGCAAGTCAACACAAGAGGAATGTGTGCAGTTGAAGTCATCAATGCTGGATGAACCCAGCATTGAAAATTGATGTTGTTCACTTGAAATATAGTGAATTGAAGTCATTTAGAGTGTGTTGTCAGTGGGAGAACACATTTGTACGGGTGCCGTCAGATTGGTGAATGAAATGTGCACATGTATGGCCAAGTCACAATCAGACGTCGATTTGTGAGGTAATTTCATAGATGAAAGTTGGCATGAGGCAAAATTTTGATAACAAGGTAAACATACCCAACTTAGGTTTATCATCACATTATAAGCGTGATCAAGTGGGAGATGAAGGTATAAGAGGTGATGACACCATAATATGATGGACCCTCTCACATCAAATCATAACTTACAAAGTGGTGATATACAAGCCTTCCCGCAAGAAAGTTGAGAACAATCTGGAAGTTGTGTGTTTGAATTTCAAACATCAAATGATATAATCATTGGTGAAAGGTTATTATGAAAGGTGGTACCTGTTAGTATTGTGAAACAAAGTCAAAGGGTCTGACCATTCCCAATAGCCACCATGATGTATATAAATACTCATGGCAAGTGAAATTGCAACCCACTCGAATCATTATGTTTTTGTTCTCTCCGGGATCTTCAATTTTCTCGCGTGATAAACACTTTCATGGGATTATCGAACTTCGCCATTGTCAGTTTATCTTTCAAACTTGAGACTAAAAAATGTAAATGAGAGCATTCTACTACCTACAAGACAAAACTATGAGTTGAGTTGTAGTTTGATGCAGAAATCTACCATGTGCTCTAGCTCCTTTTCTGAAATAAAGAAAGACTACGCCATTTTATTAAGGGGTCAACTGGATCAGACTTTGGTGGCTGATTAGTAGGTAGAATATACCCAAACATTAGTTTGTTTGTAGTCAACAAGACTGTTAGAATATGGTTCTGCAAAAATAATTTTTTCGGCCAATTTTAAACAAAAATTAAGGTGGCTTTCACACATCTGTTGCATATCGACTTTAATTTGCTCAAAATCAATAAGGAATGAATAAGATATTAATTCCAAATCTATTGTTTGAACATTGATTGAAAAATGGTAGCTAACTTGATTAACTTTGTCCTACCTACATTTTTTTATGAAAATTTGTTGATTTTATTTAGTCTAACCTTCAACTTGGGCATCCAAATTTTGTGGATGAAAAGTTTGTTGGCTTTATTTAGTCAAACTTTCGACTGGGAGTTAAGCCCTTAAGGGCACTCAAAATTTGTGGATGGGGAGGATCTAACCAAATGGTCTAGAATGCATGGTTGCGCTACCCCTATCCAAGTTGGGTACAGTTAGGTGTGAGTAGTCTATATATATATATTTTTTTTATATGTTGGATACAATTATTAATTAATTACTTTTAAAAAATCAAAACTCGTATGTTTTTTCGCTATGAACATATATGATTTGACCTTCGTGCTTGTTTTGAATAGTTATCAGAAAGTCTATAAAATCATTCCTTTTCCGGCATTCATTCCATTTTGTTTTTCTTTGTATCATTTATTCTGAGAGTCTAAGAGGTGTTTGATTGGAGGGATTAGAAAGGGGATTGAACTCCATGTCCACCATATCGAGTAGTCCATTATTTGGTTGGAAAATTGTAGGTTCGACCAATAGTCCAACTGGATTGTTAGTACCCCATATGTGAGACTATCCTGTCTCGAGGGAAGGATGGGATACACAATCCCTGGACAAGTCTTCCTCTGGATTAACAAGTAAAAAGACAATTTTGCCCTCCAATATTTAGGACATGTTTGGATTAGTTTTTAGAAACTAATTTTTACCTTTTTTTCAAAAAAAAATAAAAAATTAGCTTTGTGAAAAAAAATAAAAAATGAAAAATAGTTTTAAAAATAGTCATTTCCTAACTTCTAATCACATGATTAAACAAATATGGGATACACATTATTTCCAACCTAATAGTCTAGGATGTATCTCAGGATTAACAGTCCACTAAATTACAATCCTTTCTTATCTAGTTCATCCAAACAGCACATGCCCTAAGAGTACAGTCATTCGTTTGGTTCACTAGGCAAACACTCAAAATGTTTCCATTGATCGTTGCAGCAAGGTGCAATTGAGGATGATGAAATGAAGAGATGGGACATTTCTCTTCTCTTACACCAATTTTCTTTCTTTCTTTTTTTATTATTATTTTTATTTATCTTCTATTCATTTTCTCTGTGGTTGCCCCTCCAACCAACATCAATGCCATATACTTTTTGTTTTGTTTTTATTCTTTTCTTTTCATTCTTTCATTTTCCTTCTTGTTTCTTCATCTTTATAACCACTGGCCCTCTCACCCATATACTCAATCAGGGCAATCTTACACTTTTCACTTTTATAGAAAAATATTGTAGAAAGGAATTTGTATTTAAATTAAGAGTGACTGAAGGCTGGAAACAACTCATATGATCAGATAAAAGAAAATCTTTAGTTTTTTTTTTTCTCTTTAAGAGGATGTCAGTGGAGAGAAAATGAGAAAGTAAATTTTGTAGAGACAAAAAGAGAGAAAACCACGTGGGTGTATGAAAAAATTTATAAAAAAAAAAAAGAAGAAAAAATGATATATATATATAATGGCGGGACAAGCCCCTGTGATTGAGTTGAAAAACAAATTGTTTTGTTTGAATAGAAAGAATGGTGATACATCTTTCTAATTTTACACTCCTAATTTCACTCCTAATGACATGCCTCACTCCCATTATTTAATATAATACTAATTTCTTTCTCTCTTAGGTATTGTAACATGATATCATAGCCGCCAGACCTTCTTTGACATTATCGCCTTCACTCCATAGCATCTCCCAACTCCAACATCTACGCCATCTCTACTGCTTATAAACCCATCCTTCTATCAAACACATCAAACCCTTTCATTATAGCAATGCTATAGCTCCAACCATCACACCAGCTACAGCTCCAGCTCTAGCCATCGTCCCTATCTTTCATTGTTGCCCACAAACCCATAATCTCCAGCCATCACACCTACTTCTTTTCGACCTTTCCCCTCTGGCCATCACGCCGACAGTTCTGGCCCATTGTCACCGTCCTTCGCTGCCACTCAACCACCAGCCCACATTCAAGATCTTTCCTCTCCCTTTCTCGGATTTACCTCTCTTTCTCTCTCTCTCTCTAATCTACACTCTCTCAGATTTACACACTCCCAAACCCACAAATTTTTAATCAAGCTCATCATCCACAATTGTTTATTCAAACCCATCATCCTTCACAATTTTTTTTAATCAAACCCATCCGACATTCTCTATATCGGCTCTACACTTGTTTTCTATTTGAGAAATGTTCCATCCCCCATTTCGTCACCCCCAATTGCACCTCGAATGAGGTGGCAAACAATAATACCAATCAACTCTCTTCAAAGTGTAGTACCACTTTATATGGGAGTGAGTCTCGTCATTAGGGGTCGAATTAGGGGTGCAAAATTAGAGGGATGTATCACCACTCTAAATAGAAATGGTAAAGACTAGTTTTTTTTAGAAAATGTGCCTTGCAAGAAGAAAGAAAAGAAAATGAAGAAGAGGAAAAACAAAAAAGGATAAATTACACTTTACCTCTTTTATTTTTTATCACTTTATTGCTTTGGTGTTTAAAATTTATTTTTTCTCACTTTGGCCTTTTATATTTTAAGTTTTTTCCAGTTTACTCCTAAAGCTAACTTTTGTTCAAATTTAGAAACACTACGAGAAAAGAGGTTTTATAACACGGAAGCATTTGCGACAGCATCACTTACCGTCACAAAAAGTTATTTTTTGATGAGACGGCACAAAAAAGTTTTGATGAGACGGCATTAGAAGTATTAGCGATAGTATTTTGCCATCGCAAAAAACTAAAATTTTTGTAGTGTAAGCAGAATTTTTGCTCAATTTTCTTTGCCTTTTTTTTATTCCAAACTCCTACTTTAATCAATGATTTAAATATAATAATTGAGATAATAACTTGTTAAGTATTTTTGTTAAAATTATTTCTTTGGTAGAGATTGAATTACATGGGACTTGGATCTCCCCAGTGAAAATGAAAATGCCACCTCTCTTTGTTTGAAGCCACCTAAAAGGAAACTAACCATTTAAATTGGGGCGTCATTTTGGGTCCGAAACGTTAAACACTTTAATCTAGTGTTCATGGCAATGACATGAGTGCCATGGCCAAAATCAACTTCATAAAATGAGAATTATGTCCTTGCTTATTTTTGTCCATACCCATTTTTTCATCTTCCTGTCTCTCTGTCTCTCTCTATCGTTCGCTCATCTCTGTTCTCTTTCTCTTTCTCTATCTCACTTATCACTCTTTCTCTGTTGTCTGTGTCGTTCTCTCTCTCTTCCACACTGTGCTCACGTTGCTCACTCTTTCCTTCCCCTCTTCTCAATTTACCGATCTCCCTCTCGATTTATCGATCTTTTTTTTTCTCTCTCTCTCTCTCTTCTTTCAATCGCTCATCTCTCATTTCTCTTAATCACTTGTCGAAAGAGAAAAGTTAAAAAATGAAATGGGCCTTTCTCTCTCTCTCACTCATCTCTTTTCTCTCTCTCTTTCTCACTCATCACTCTTCTTTCTGGCTCTCTCATCTCTCTCCGCTCTCTATCTCTCTTGCTCATCTTTCTTCTCTCTCCATCTCTCTATATATCTCTTATTTATCTCTTTTTGTTGTCTCTCTCTCTCTCTCTCTTTGTCTGTCTCTCGCTCATCTTGTTTCTCTTTGTCTCTCTCTCTCTCTCTCTCTCTCTCTCTCTCTCTCTCTCTCTCTCTTTGTGTCTCTCTTACTCATTCATCGCTCTTCTCTCTGGCTTTCTCATCTTTCTTTCGCTCTCTATCTCTCTTGCTCATTTTTTTTCTCTCTCTATCTCTCTATATATCTCTTGTTCATCTCTTTTTGTTGTCTCTCTCTCTCTCTTTGTCTATCTCTCGCTCATCTTTGTTTCTGTCTCTGTGTCTCTCTCTCACTCATCTCTCTTCTCTCTCAATCGTTCATTTCTCTCAATCACACTCATCTCTTTCTCTGAGCCCATTGTTGTTGAAAGAGGAAAAAGTCAAAAAATGAAATGGGTCTCTCTCTGTCTCTTTCTGTCTGTGTCTCTCGCTCATCTCTCTTCTTTATCTCTCTCATCTCTCTTTGTCTCTCTTGATCATCTCTTTTTTTTTTCTCTCTATATATATCTCTCGTTCATCTCTTTTTTTTCTCTCTCTCTCTCACTTTTGCTCTCTCGTTGATCATCTCTTGTTTCTCTCTTATTTTCTGTTTCTCTCTCTTCCTAGCTTTCATTGAGGAGTAAAATGGACACGGAGGTTTTTGGCAAAAAAATGAGTTTTTTTTTTTTTTTTGTTATGGCAACCTTTCCCCGACGCAAATATAGGTCATCAGCAACAGCAATACCCTTGTCGCAAATAAAAAAAATTATTAAACGAGCCATAAATTCATTGTTTAGGGCTTGTTTGGTAACTATTTCGTTTTTAGTTTTCAGTTTATATTTACAAAAATGTACAAAACTATCATAAAAGCTTGTTTGATAATTTTTTTGGTTTATAAATGGTCGTCTCAGTTTATAAATTTGAGAAAAAATTGTAAACTCAAAAAATGAGTTTATGTTGGTTTTTAAACAGAAATTTTAAATTTTGACTTACAAATTTTTTTAATTAATTTTTTTTTCAATTAATTTTTTTCCAATCAATTTTTTTTTTTCAATTATAATGTGTATGATCTCATTGTCATAAATAATAAAAAAATATATATAAATATTTAAGCCTAGACAAACATGTTTTTTTTGTTTATGTTTTAATTTTTTAAAAAAAATATTTTGTTCAAACCAAATGCATGTGTAATTTATGTTTTTTTAAAAATAAACAAAAATTAATTTATAAAAATTTTATAAACACAAACTAAAAAGGGAAACGTTATCAAAAGCTACCTCAAATTTTCATTTGTGACCAGAAAAACCAAGGCACCAAAATGAAAATTACTAAGCGCCAAATAAGAAGATAAGAAATTTTCAACACCTAAAGAAGTCAAAATATTAGAATAGGAAAACCCTCTCTTTCCCTCAATCGCCAATCTTTGCACCAGTTTCTACGGTTCCAATCTCCACACTCATACTTGCGCACACACAAATGGAGCATCAGTTTTCACAGATTAGACATGGCCTTTAATCGATCTTAGCCTCGGCTTGGAATCTAAAGAGAGAAAGTATGGTGGAGGATGGATCGGAGAGAGAGAACGGGAGGCTATCGACAATGGATTCGATTGAATCTTGATCGGTATTTCAGGACGAGGACAAGTCAGAGATCGAGGACGAGGAGGATGATGAAGATTTGACACCTCGAATAGGCATGGATTCGGACGACAATGATAATTCCGAGCAAAGACTCATTCGGCAGGCCCTCGGATCGATTCCTTCAATGTGAAAGCACTTGAGGTCTCCAGAGCACAACGGAACGACTTTGAGGTATAAATTTTTTCTTTATTAGCAAATTTTTTCTGATACTTCACCGAAGTTCATAGCACGTTATGGTAGGATTGCTGATTGCACATCTACTAATTAAATGTCAGGTTGGACCTCATAGTTACCGTGCAAAATTGTCTAATTTTTTCTTTGAACTTCATTGTCTGTTTATCATGTTCAGCAGATATGCATGCACCATTTCAAATATGTAATTACTAATTGAGACTCTAGACTACAGCTGAATTCGGCTCTGTCTGGATGCTCTAACTGTTGGTCTTGCAGCAGCATTGGTTGTGATGCACATGTGAGGAAAGAATCAAAATCAAAAGCATCAGAAGAGGGAGTCTCAGCTGAGCAACTTTCATTTAAGTTGCCACAAAAGTATCGCGACAATTTATTCATAATGGTGGAGGGTGGTGCAGGCTGCTGGTGGTGTTTGCTCTGGTGTTTGCTGTGTTGAATTGTGGTCTAACTTGTGGGCTGAATTGTGGGCTGAATTGGGCTGCTGTGGCTCCATTGTTTCAGTTGTTTAATGGCTGCAGTCTAGTTTGTGTTGATCTGTGAAGGTCTGCGGGTTATTTTGGCTGCTATGCATCGGTTGGCATTTGGCTGCAGTGTAGGACAGGCTTGGCTGCAGTGGGCTGATATTTTGGTTTGCTTTTGGACTGCTGGTTTATTTGTTGTTTCTCTTTTTTGTTTTCTTCTTTTGGGTTTGGTTCCTCACCTACCCTGCTGCTCTTCCTTCTCCTTTTTTGATGTAATCTCTCTTCTTGTTTGGTTTTTGCATCAATAAAGGCTCTCTTTTTGCTGATCAAAAAAAAAAAATTGAGACTCTAGACTAGGTTCTCACTTCATTGTTTAGGAAATCTGGCTGGTAATGGAGCCTATCAAGCAGATTTTTTTAGCTATTTATATTGTGAACAATATTTTTAGGTCAGTTTTTGGAGTTTTTTTTTTTTAATAAAATTTTATTCAAAATTGTTCTTCTCAGGCAATTGAGGTTTTTATTTTTATTTAAATTTTTCTTTGTGTTGGTGATAAGCTAGGCAATTGAAGATGATCCCAAATACTGGGAAGCAATATCATCACCATTGGCAGTTGGTTGGCTAGATATTGCGATTAGTAGTCTTATCCACAAAATCTATTGGTGTTTTGCTTGCTATTGTGAGAAATAACGAAAGATGTTCAGTTTGTGGAATATGCCTAAAATTTCTAGTTCTTAATTCCAGGTGAAAATGTTGCGCTTGCATGGATCGTATCAGCTTGATCATCTTGGTAACCGTGAGGTTCGTAAGAGAATACTAGTTCATTGAATGTGGGAGATATGAACTTGAGTATTAACTCATGCCATATGGTCTCAACAACGTAATTTTAGCGTTCATGTTTTATTTACTAGTTTTAGGTTGACTATGCAAATTCTTCTTGTTTGATCATTTACATTAGGTTGTATATCCCACTTATCATATTTCATATACTGTTTTATTATTATTCTCCCAGATTTGGATTGTGCAAATTTTTTACCTTTTAGCCTTAGATTATTTATTTATTTTTTTAAAAAAATTCTGTTTTGTTAGGTAAGATTTTCTTTGAGTTCACCTTTGTACTAGAGTCCTAACTCATTAATGGTTTGTTGATCTTCAATTATTCGAGTTGGGTTTCAATTTTCACTCTCTTTTTATTAATTCTTGAAAATCTTGGTCCCAAAGGAATAGCTTGACAGTAATAGCTAAAGTGAAATTTTGATTATTCTTTCCATTCAATTTTTCCCAGAAAATAGTGATCAAGATTATCAACTTCTCTCTGCTACCTTGTTTTGAATTTATAGTCTTGTATTTGATTATGCAGAAATGGATTTGAAGATTGGTGGAGGAGATAGTAACACACAAGAGGGGGAGTTGGGGTTGAAGGAAAAGGATGTGGGAAGTATTAGTAGTAAAGATGTGTTTTTTCAGAGCAGATAAGATTGATTTCAAGAGTTGGGATTTACAATTGGAGAAACACGTGAGTCGGGTCTGGTCGAGGGATAGGGAAGTTCATTCAAAGAGAGAAGAGTGGGAAATTGATTTAGCTAAATTGGATATAAGAAATGTAACTCCGCCGGGGTTGTTAACAACTCCGCTGGTCCCAAGCCCGGGTTAAGGAGGAGGGTTGTGTGTTAGGTAGCCGACAACCAACACGTAAAAAAAGCCGCTCGGATCCCTTATGAAAATGAATCCTACTTTGAATCGTTTAAATGCTAGGTCGTTCCCCTCAAGTGACGCGTTGCGCCTACCTCCGGGTGTTTCGAAAAGTGAGCAAGGGGCGCCGCATCGACGCCTGGGTGCGGTGAAAAATGGGCAAAGGTTTCCGCATTTTTCTGAACGAGCGCGGGTAAAGAAGCTAGTCCAAGACTATAGGTTTAGGGTAGCCACTTTGAACATAGGAACCTTAACTGGTAGGACGATGGAATTGGTAGATGTTATGATTAGGAGGAGAGTTAGTATAGCTTGCATACAAGAAACTAAGTGGACGGGAGAGAAAGCTAGGGAAATTGAGAATACTGGTTTTAAACTTTATTATGGTGGTAAGGATAGATGCAGAAATGGCGTAGGAATCATAATTGCCAAGGGTCTTGTGGAAAGTGTGGTGGCAGTCACTAGGAAAGGAGATAGGATTATGCTAGTTAAACTAGTTATTGGAGGGAATATAGTGAACATTATCAGCGCTTACGCCCCTTAAGTAGGGTTAGATGATCAGACTAAGAGGGATTTTTGGGAGCAAATGGATGAGATCTTATAGGAGATACCCGTAGGAGAGAACCTGGTAATAGGTGGAGATTTTAATGGCCATGTGGGCATAGATAAACTAGGTTATGAAAGGGTGCATGGTGGATACGGTTTTGGTGACAGAAATGAGGCTGGAGAGAGAACCTTAGATTTTGCGTTGGCTTCTGACTTGGTGGTGGCCAATACTATGTATAAGAAGAGGGAGGAGCATTTGATAACCTTTAAGAGTGGATTAGTTAAGAGCCAAATAGATTACTTCTTAGTGAGAAAAGTGGACTTCCTAAAATGCAATGATTGTAAGGTGATTCCTGGAGAGAGTCTGGTCTCTCAACATAGGATTTTGGTACTAGATTTATATTTTAGAGGGCAATACCAAGCTAGGAAGGATAGTGGGCGTCATAGGACGAGATGGTGGGACCTAAAAGGGGATAAACTAGAAATATTTAAGAATCGAATGGATAAGGAAGGTACTCGGGACTTAGAAGGTGATGCTAACACTATGTGGAATTCGATGGCCAATTGTATGAGGAGAATCTCAAGGGAAGTGCTTGGAAAGTCGAAAGGAACGGGACCCAGCTCTAGGGAAACTTGGTGGTGGAGGGAAGAGGTTCAAGCGGTAGTTAAGGCAAAAAAACAGTGCTTTAAAAAGTGGCAGAATGATAGAACTGAGGAAAACCTTAAGAGCTATAGATTGGCTAATAAGGAGATCAAGAAAGTAGTGAGAGAGACTAAGTTGAAAGCTTATGATGACCTATACACTAGACTAGATAGTAAGGAGGGAGAGAAGAGGGTATACAAACTTGCTAAGATACGAGAGAGGAAAACAAGAGATTTTAATCAAGTAAAGTGCATCAAGAATGAGGATTCTAAGGTATTGGTGAAGGATGATGAGATTAAGGAAAGATGGAAGAATTATTTTGAGAAACTGTTAAATGAGGAACATGGAAGTACGACAATAGGGGAAGAAATAGCCAGTAATACGATAAACCAAGACTATAGGTTCTATCGCAGGATTAGGAACTTTGAAGTGGAGATTGCACTTAAGAAGATGAAATCAAATACGGCCTTAGGACCCGATGATATCCCTATTAAAGCTTGGAAGTGTTTGGGTAAAAAGGGAGTTGCTTGGTTGACTAGGTTGTTTAGCAAAATTTTGTTGACTAGGAACATGCCAAATGAGTGGAGAAAGAGTATTTTAGTGCCAATCTATAAGAATAAAGGTGATGTCCAGAATTGTAACAACTATAAAGGAATCAAGCTAATGTGTCATATAATGAAAGTGTAGGAGAGGGTGATAGAACGCCGATTGCGAGACATAACAGAGGTGTCAGAGAATCAATTTGGGTTTATGCCTGGTAGGTCAACAATGGAAGCGATCTATCTTTTGAGGAGAGTAATAGAAAAGTATAAAGAAAAGAAAAGAGACATTCATATGGTGTTTATCGACCTTGAGAAAGCATATGACAGAGTGCCCCGAGATATAATATGGTGGGTGTTAGAGAAGAAATGGGTGACAAAAGGTTACATTGACGTGATTAGGGACATGTATGAAGGGGTGGTGACCACTATTAGATTGCCAGCTGGAGAGACAAATAAATTTCCTATCACTGTAGGGTTACACTAAGGATCTACCTTAAGTCCTTATCTTTTTGCTTTAGTTATGGACGAGTTAACGATAAATATTCAGGATGACGTGCCATGGTGTATGCTTTTTGCAAACGATATTGTGTTAGTGGATGAGACTAGAGAAGGAGTTAACACAAAGTTGGAGATTTGGAGAAAAGCTCTTGAATCTAAAGGATTCCGGATAAGCAGAACTAAGACAGAGTACATGGAGTGTAAATTTAGTAACAGTAACAATGAAAGCAGAGGAGAAGTGAAGATTGAGAACCAAGAACTGCCTAAGAGTGAACATTTTCGTTGTTTAGGGTCGATTATCACAACAGCGGGAGAGATTGATGCAGATGTGGCCCATAGGATTAAGGCGGGATGGTGTAAGTGGAGAAGTGCGTCTAGGGTATTGTGCGATAAACGAATACCCACTAGACTAAAAGGTAAGTTTTATAAAACGGCTATTAGACCAGCTATGTTGTATGGGACGGAGTGTTGGGCAACCAAGAAACAACATGTAGATAAGATGAGTGTGGCTGAGATGAGGATGCTAAGGTGGATGTGTGGTAAGACTAGACAAGACAGGATTAGGAATGAGTGTATTCGGGAATGGGTAGGAGTAGCATCGATAGAAGATAAGTTGAGAGAAAATTGTTTGAGATGGTTTGGTCATATTCAACGGAGACCAACAGAGGCAGTAATGAAAAGATGCGATGTTGTAACGGTAGATGGAAGTGTTAGAGGACGGGGTAGGCCTAGATTAACGTTGACTAGCGTTATAAATAGAGATATGAATCTACTTAATTTGATTAATGAAATGGCCGTTGATAGGGCCGCATGGAGAAGAATGATTCATGTAGCCGACCCCATTTGATGGGACTTAAGGCTTGGTTTGGATATAAGAAATGTCATAGCTCATGGGACATATGGCACCGTGCACCGGGGGACTTATGATGGCCAGGATGTTGTAGGTGATTCAACAATTACCTATGCTCAAGGTTCTGAAAAGCGGTTGCGGTTGCCGTAACAGTAGCGGTGACGCGGTTGCGGGGTGTAAAGGTTGTAGTGTAACGGTTGCGGTAACCGGGACCGTGAATTTTTTTATTTTTCACACAATTTGAAAAAAATTATAGATACGCATATTTTTTTTCCATAATCATATTTATTGGGTTAAAAATAAATATTGATCAATTTTTGTAAATTTTTAAGTATGATCCAATATATTTCATATTTTTAAATCACTATAAACTGAGTTTTTTATATTTTATTTTAATAATTCATGACTTCATATTATACAAAAAATCAATCACTAACTATTATATATAAGATAAACAATGACAAAAGTAAGAGAATAAATAAGAGCCTAAATATATATATATACATATTTTAACCAAGCCAAATAGATAATGACCACACTTCTTCTTCTTCTTCTTCTTCTTCTTCTTCTTATTATTATTATTATTATTATTATTATTATTATTATTATTATTATTATTATTATTATTATTGTTATTGTTATTGTTATTATTATTATTATTATTATTATGATCATCATCATCATCATCATCATGATAGATAATTCTTCTTCTTCTTCTTCTTCTTCTTCTTATTATTATTATTATTATTATTATCATCATCATCATCATCATCATCATCATCATCATCACAAACAAAATGGTTTAGTAATAGTAGCTGAATAGAATAGCATAGGTCTTACAGTTTCAACAAATCAATAACATGTTCTTCATCTTCCCTCTTCTCTCTCTATCTCTTGCTCCTCTATTTTCATTCTTTATCTTCCCTCTTCTCCTATCCCTCTTCTCCAATTTTCAGCCTTTTTTTGTGTGTTTTTTCGAAAGAAACAGTTTGGAACCGTTACGTAATGGTGCTTAATAGGCCGTTACGGCTGTTACGGCACCGCTACGGCTGACACACCTGTGAATCTCAATCACACTGCAAAAGCGGTCGTAACGGGTGGCGGTAACCGCCAAAACCGTTACGTAACGGCGTTACGTAACGGTTGCGGCCGCTTTTTAAAACCTTGCCTATGCTTCATTTTGTTTAGTCAATCTGGAATTAATTTCATTCTCATTAGATTAAAAGATGTGTTAAATTCACAATCTATACTCTAGCTACTTAGGGCTGGTTTGGGGTGTACTAAAAAAGTGCACTTTTTGTCTTTTTGGACTAAAAAAGTTGAGAAAAAAATATGGAGGTTTGGGTTAACTTTTTGGATTTTTTTGGAAAAATGTGTATTAAAAAATTGTATAAAAAGAGTGTGTAAGAGATGAATAGTGACAGGTGGGCCCCACAGTACAATCGGCAGCCGTGTATTTGGGGTTCAAAATTATTGGGTAATTTTTGTACAAAGTTTTGGACGGTTTTGTTTGGCCCGTGGGGGTCATCACGGGTCCCATTTTAATAATCTGAACCGTTCAATGTGTGTAACTCGTCGAACACTATATACTTATAAAAAATCACGTTAATCGGATATCGATAGCTATTTGATCAGATATATTTATTTTTCAATCATTAATTATACACCATCCATTTGTCATACATAACTGATCTGATCATATAGTTACCGATATCCGATCAATGTGATTTTTTGCAGACATATAGTACTCGATGAGTTCTACACATTTAACGGTTCAGATTATCAAAACGGGACCCGTGATAGCCTCCACAGGCCAAACAGCGGTGTGTGTTAATCACACCCAACCATTTCTCTTTCTCTGCACTGCCGCTGCACTTCTCCCGCCTTTCGGTCCAGTCGCTGTGTCCTTTGACAGTTCTGAAATTATTATTTTATTTTTTTTTTAGGTGAATAGTGATGTATTTTTGGATTTTGGAGTAACTTTTTGACTTTTTGTCTTAAATAGATCACCCCAAACCAGGCCTTAATGCTTTCAATTTTGAAGAGGTTGTGATATGCTTATTTTCGTCGTAATTTCTTGAATTAGTCTACTTTTTGATTGGTTTCTTTTTAGTAGGATCATTGAATTGATAATTTCATTTTCCATGATTGCAACTTTTATTTGGTTTTTCCCCCCTGCTTTTCTTCAATGATTTCCATGTGAAAACATTATTTTGTAATGGGTCAAATGATACTTGATTTTTGTTTTTTGTTTGAATAGTAATGATACTGTATATTTTTTTCTTCTTTGAATAGCAATCAAAATGGAACAGAATAAGAAATTGCCCTCCTTACTCCGTTAGAGGTTTTGTCTAGAATGTGTTCTCCTACAATCCCCTCAATCCTTTTCTTTTAATGCTAGATTAGCCATTCAATTAAAAGGGTGTTCAGATTTATCTATCTTTTTTTTATATAAAAATCACACTTCAATATTTTATGCTTTGTGATCTAAAATATATGAACACTACTACTAGAAAATGTTAGAGGGAGTTCAATCTTTTGAATGCATAACAATGATAACATCGCTTATCTATTGCTCTACTTACACTCGATTCCTGTTTCGATAAATGGATTTCTAATGAAGCATTTGAGGTTATTAAACTGTATAAAAATCAATGAGAGATTGACCAACTAAATGGAAGATAGAATAGAGCAAGAAGACAAATATTTTGTCATTATAATCATTAGCATGAAGGATTTCAAATAACTAATTTGATATTGTCATTTCAAATCCATCATAATAAAGCTCTCAAATTCAATCTTGAAATCCATATCTAAGTTCAAGTTACTATTATTTTTAGTTACACCATATTGAATATGTCTAATGATCAGTTTTACATCATCTTTATGTAGATGTATCTATAACATATGTTTATACTTATGTTCATGCTTGTTAGGTATATATAATCTATTGTAATTTTTTTTATGTGTATGTAATCTGTTGTAAATACCAATGTACTGTTAATTATCAACATCTTTAATTCTTTCAAGTTTAACCTTGAAATTGCATTTATCTAGTTAATATCACGCATTTTTGTTTATATCAATATTCTCACAACTATATCTGTCATAATATAATAATGAAGGTATTGGATTGGGGTGAGGATGGTATTGCCACAGCTACTGAAACTGCTGCTCTTCGGGCATCGTTTCGGCAAGAGGTGGCTGTTTGGCATAAACTTGACCATCCAAATGTTACGAAGGTAAAGCTTTTTCTTTTTTCTTCATCTTCTCTTTCTCCTCATCTTTTTGTAACATGCATGCGAAGCCTGGTGGTTCTATATTGCAATACCACTTTATTCTGCCATATAACCTAATGACTTTGCCTACTAATTTGTAGTCATCATACACTTAAATTTTTTTTTCTCTCTCTTTTGATAAATACATTTAAATTGCTTTGTTGTCTGAGACTGTTCCTCATTTTCTTCCTTTTTAAGGCTTGTGTGAAATGATTTGTTTTCTCTCCCATATGTTTTTATATTATGCTTACTCATTTTCTTTATAGTTCATTGGAGCTTCTATGGGAACATCAAATCTTAAGATTCCTTCCAACAACACTTCAAGTGATGCTCATAATTCCCTTCCCTCCTGAGCTTGTTGTGTCGTTGTTGAATACCTTCCGGGTGGAACACTAAAGAAATACTTAATTAGGAATTGGAGAAAGAAACTTGCCTTTGGGGTTGTGCTTCAACTTTGCTTTGGACCTTTCTAGAGGGTGAGGCTAGTTTCTCTTATGATTGGATTGAAATCCAAATGGAAATTTTGTTTACATATGTTTTGAATACCCTCTTTTTTTCTTTTTTATAGTTTGAGCTATCTTCACTCGAGCAGGACCCTCCTAGAGCCTTATTTTGTTGATTTAAAATAATTATGGTTTGTTAAATAGTGATGAAGTTCTGGCTTGGAAGATGCTCGGTGTGTTTGTTCTGGTTTCCCTCTTTCCTATAATGGCTGATTCTTTCTAAGTAGTAGTTTTGTAATGTCTTTCTTCGTTCAGTTGCCATTAATCATGGAGAAATGGATGATTTTACTGTGGCACGAATGATTTTATCTGGAGAGTTAAATAGTGATGAAGTTTGTGTTATCCAGTAAGTATATTCATTGCCAAGATGTTTATAATATATAACTGTTACTTAGTTGAGCAAATTATTTGATGGTAACAAGAAGGTACATGTTGCAAATTTAGTTAATAAGTGATTGGATTTAGTTATACATGAGAGTTTTTGTCACCTTTTCATTCTTACCTTGGTTATTATGGGATCCTAAATGTTATATATAATTGTTTAATTTGACTTGGCACACACGACCACCTAGGCACAAGACACTTGTGGGAGATGACGAGACTCGAATCGGGTTTCCGGTTTGAGAGTAGGGCCGGATTTCACTATAGGCAAACTAGTTTCTTAAGAAACTTAGAATTTGAGGTGTTAATGCCCCAAAATCACCAAACGGTGTCGGAGTAGCACGAAACTTGGCACACACGATCGCCTAGGCACGAGAGACTTGTGGCCGAAGACAAGACTCAAATCAGGTTCTCGGTTTGAGAGTTAGAGTCGGATTTACAAACTAGTTTCTTAAGAAACTTAGAATTTGAAGTGTTAATGCCCCAAAATCACCAAACGGTGTCGGAGTAGCACGAAACTTGGCACACACAACCGCCTAGGCACGAGAGACTTGTGGGAGAAGACGGGACTTGAATCGGGTTCCCGGTTTGAGAGTTAGGGCCGGATTTCACTCTAGGCAAATTAGTTTCTTAAGAAATTTAGAATTCGAGGTGTTAACGCCCCAAAATCACCAAACGGCATTGGAGTAGGATGAAACTTGGCACACACGAATGTCTAGGCACAAGAGACTTGTGAGAGAAGATGGGACTCAAATAAGGTTCTCGGTTTGGGAGTTAGAGCTGGATTTCACTCTAAGCAAACTAGTTCCTTAAGAAACTTGAATTTGAGGTGTTGACGGCCCAAAATCACCAAATTGCATCGAAATAGCATGAAACTCGGCACACACGACCATCTACGTACAGAGACTTGTGGGAGAAGATGGGACTCGAATCGGGTTCCCAGTTTGGGAGTTAGAGTCGGATTTCTGTCTAGCCAAAATTATTTACTTAATTATCTTTATAATTATATAGTAGTTAAATTTTTATGTTTTTTTATAATTGAAATATTATCATATAATTATATTGTCATTAATTATTTTTATTTTTTGTTTTCAGGTATTTTCCGAGTAGAAGTTTGCTTTTTGTGGAGTGCAGAGTCGGGTAATTTTGTTGATGTGTTGTTATGAATGGAAGAATATTTTTATTATGGATGAATTGTTATTTTTATATTGAAAATTTTATATTATTATGCAATTATTGGTTTCTTTTTTAGTTATTTTTTATTTAATACAGGTCATTTTCATATTTTTAATAATTTTATTGCAGTTTTTTTTTTTTTGGCGACGGCACGACGTCGTCTCAAAAAACATTAGAACCAAAAGTATTTTGTTGAAACAAAAAACCTTTTACGACGGCATTTTTTATCGTCTCAAATAATCTTTAGCGACGGCATGTTTTGATGTTTCTAATAATCTTTAGCGACGGTAGGTATCCCATCGCAATAAAAACCCTTTAGCAACGACATTATTTGCTGTCTCAAATAACACTTTTAGCGACGGTAAAATAGTGCCATCGCAAAAAATCTCAAGTTTTTACATATTATTGACGACATCAGAATTCCGTCGCAAAAGGCAACTTTTGCCATTACAAAAAAAAAAAGGCGACGGCATGGTGCCGTCGCTAAAGGGTTTTAGCAACGTCTTTTGTTGTGACCCTCCATTTGCCGTCGCTAAAAGTCAATTGTCGTCACAAAAAGTTATTTGAGACGGCATTATGAGTATTTGCGACAGCATTTTGCTATCGCAAAAAGTCAAATTTTTTGTAGTGATAGAAAATACCATAATAACTATTGCATAATATAAAAAATATATTGTTATATTGGGATTTAAATTTATGTCAAATATGTGAGTCATATGATAAAATAATTTTATACCTCGTGACAGTGAATGTAACATTTTTCTGTCAAATTTTTAATAGAAATTAGTTGTAGGAGTAAATTGGAAGAAATTTGAAATATAAAAGGCCAAACTGAGAAAAAACAAACTTTAAAGACCATAGTGCGAAAGTAGTTAAACATAAGGGGGTAAAGCGTAATTTATCCAAAAGAAAAATGAAGAAAAGGATTGAGAAGAAAATAGGAGAAAACAGAGAAGAATGAGAAGAAACAGTAAAGAGATGGTCAGTGTAGAGAAAAAAAAGAGAGAACAACGAATTTCTTGCGTTTTGAGAAAGAAGATGATAACGTTGAGATACTGTGTCGTGTCCATAGGAATAATAGATAGGTTAGATCTCTTAGCTATGTAAAATCTTTGGTAGAGGTCAGTGTAATTTAATGTTTAATCTTTGCAATGCTAGAAAGGGGCAATAAAGGGCAAGAAATGTCACCATAATTATTGAAATTAGCGGAGAATTTTTTCAAATTATACAAAATTTCATAGAGGTTAGTGTAATTTACCTACTCTTTACGCATAAAGTAGCTGAGTAATGGAGTGGTTACAATTATTATTATAAATTTTTTTTTGGTCTCTTTTAAATATTATATATAATTTAATGTCTTCTGCAAAATCTGTCACGTTATATGATTGAGTACAAACTTAATTTTGAACGCTATTTTATTAAAGGGAGAATTACACATAAGTTGGAATTAAAAAATGATAAATATTATAATATTAATAATTAAAAAATTATAATTTTTTTTATTAACGCATAACTAATTTTAAAATTTTCTCCTGAATAGTAATTTTCTCTTTATTAAATTACATAATATGCCTGCTCTTGATCCCTTTTGAATTAATTATTAAAGAAATACTGAAACATTTTATTAAGAATAATGTTATATATATCAATTAGTGTACTAAGTAGTGTCCCAATTGATGATGTGACATAATTTAAGAGATTTTTGATATTTATAATGTGATTAATGAGTGGAGTCAATAATAATATCATAATTAGTATTAATACAATAGTTAATATATTAATTGGTACATGTAGCACCACTGTTTTATTAAACACTAAATAAAGACTTCCTTTTGCATTAATTATCAAAGTAAGGCTGGAACATTTTAATAAAGGACTCACATTCTCTTTAGTCTATATGTGAATTGGATCGTGTTGTTCAGGTTCATGAAATCCATCACGGATCTTATTTCGATAATTCATATCATTCAATATGTAAAGCTCGTGGAGTATTTCATTCTTACAAAAAAAATTTGTTAATCAGATACCAATAGCTACTTGATTGTATTAGATTTCTGTCAACAATTTATTTTGAAAATCATATTTTCTGTTAATAGAAATATAATTTGATCAAATAGCTATCAATATCCGATCAAAGTGAGCTTTCATAGGAATGAAATACTCTGCAAGTTTTACATATTGGACGGTTTGAATTATCGAAACAGAATTTGTGATGAACCTCCACAAACCCAACAAAACATTCCAATTCAATTTCGGACTGGAGAGAAACCTACCTTTTAAAGATAAACGGTTAATAAGACTTCAACCAATATATATGGCTGCGTCACATATAAGACACTGGTGTTTAGGGGAGTAAATTTGGCTCAACCCGACCCCCACCCAGACCCCGGCTTAAGCTGGCCCATGTCAAGTGTTGCGGGCTCCCATGAAGATTTTGGTCGGACCAGCCTACGGGCCAGAAAATTAGGCCCAGACCCAGGGGGTATTCAGGCCTTGGGTGGGCCGAGCTGGGTTGGTGGGCCTGGGCTTGGGCTTGAGCTAGGCTTGGGCAAAACTTGAACCTTTTTTTTTTTCCTCTATTTTTTTCACCAAAATTTTATTTTTTTTTCCATAAAAAATGACATTGTGCCTTAGGCGGGCCGGGCATTGAATGGGCCTTGAGCAGACCGATGGGTTGGGTTTCAAAATGATGGCCTAGGTCCAGGTCCAGGCCCATGCCTAGGGTCCCGAGCTGGGCTCAAGCCCGGGCCTAATCGGGCCAAGCCCACCTCGCCGCCATTGGGCTGTGGGCCATTTTTACAGTCCTACTGTGTCAATTCACTCATCAATTTTTTAAAATTTATTTTGGATAAACTATACTTACCTTCATAAAATTTCAAAAAAAATATAATTAGTCTCATCTATAATTATATTAATATTTCTTTTAGTAAGGTTAGAGACTGAAACTAATGCACATAGTGAATAAATATTGAAATAAGTAAAGATAAAAACACATTTTAGTTGAATGGAGATAACAACATTTTTTTTTTATTCATACGCTTAATGAGTTTTATATAAAAAGGAATCTAATTCTTATATAAATTAAAACTTCAAAAAATATCAATATAATTATATAAAAAATATGAATTTAATTATTTTTTTAATTATTTTAGAGCAGGTTAGTGTAATCTACCCATTAATTTACCCGTTAACACTTACAAAATTTGCACCCATTATTTAATTCGTTAACACTAGTGGTTCTCGAAGAATAAGAAAGAAAAAAAAAAAAAAATTTCCACGTACTAAAAGAGAAAATACAATGGAGTCTTCTACTCTCTTGAATTGTCATCGCAATTGCATCACTTAAATAATTTTATATTTGCCTTCTTTTTTTTTTTGGTTTAAATTTGATTGGAAGTTAAATTTGTGATATACATATGCACTACGTTGATTTAGTTGAATTTGTTAGAATTTTAATGCATTAGAACATGCAATTAAAACTTTTAATTGATTTTTTGTGATAGTAGTATATGTCCATTTGATTTTTGTTGGCCTCTTGTTTTAGTATAAATAAATAATTTTTTTTATAAGTTTTTCTATTGTTTTTGTTGGTTCAACCAAGAACGTAGTTGATAATATTCGTTACATAAAATAGCATATATTTGTGTCTTTCTTTTTTTTTTTTTCTATTATATTTTATTAAGATGTCTTTTTATTTATAAATTGAGAATAAAAATTTAAAATTTTACATGACTCCATCAAATAAATAAATAATTCTGAAACCACCAAACATGATATGAACTTGAGACTAAAAAATGTGAATGAGAGCATTCTACTGCCTACAAGACAAAACTATATGAGTTGTATGTGAGTTGTAGTTTGATGCTAAAATCTACCATGTGCTCTAACTCCTTTTCTGAAATAAAGAAAGACTATGCCATTTTATTAAGGGGTCAATTAGATCAAAATTTAGTGGTTGATTAGTAGGTAGAACATAACCAAACATTAGTTTGTTTGTAGTCAACAAGACTGTTAGAATATGGTTATGCAAAAATAATTTTTTTGGTCAATTTTGAACAAAAATTAAAGTGGCTTTCACACATCTGTTGCATATCGAACTTTAATTTGCTCAAAATCATTAAGAAATGAATAAGATATTAATTCCAGATCCACTGTTTGAACATTGATTGAAAAATGGTAGCTAACTTGATTAACTTTGTCCTACCTATATTTTTTATAAAAATTTGTTGATTTTATTTGGTCTAACCTTCAACTTGGGCATTCAAATTTTGTGGATGAAAAGTTTGTTGGCTTTATTTAGGCCTCGTTTGGGAATTGGCTGTTTTAGTGGCTTTTTGACTTTTTAATGAGGTGGAAAAAGGTGGTTGTGTTTAGAAATGGCTTTCTTCAGTTGTATTGAAAACAGTGAATTACTGAGATAATTGACTTTTTTTTTTCAGTGGCTTTTTCGCTACTTTAGCCAAAAAATAAAATTGCCAAACGGGGACTTAGGCCTCGTTTGGGAACAGGTTAATTTAGTAACTTTTTGGCTATTTGGCTAAAATATGAGCTAAAAAAAAATAGTATGTTTGAGATGACTTTTTGGCTTTTTACGAAAAGATGTGCAAAAAGTAGAGAGAAAAAAGGATCTTTGACTTTTTAGTATGGATTGTTGGCTTTTTGGCTAATTTAGCAACTTTTTGACTAAAAGGAAAGGTTCCCAAACGAGGCCTTAGTCTACCTTTCAACTGGGAGTTAGGCCCTTAGGGGCACTCAAATTTTGTGGATGGGGAGGATCTACCTAAATGGGCTAGAATGCATGCTTGCACTTCCGTATCCAAGTTGGATACAATTAGGTGTGAGTAGTCTGTATATATATTTATATATTGGATAAAATTATTAATTAGTTACTTTAAAAAAATCAAAACTCATATGTTTTTTCGCATGAATATATATGATTTAGCTTCGTGATTGTTTTGAATAGTTATGAGAAAGTCTATAAAATCATCACTTTTCCAGCATATACATTCATTCAGTTTTCTTTTTCTTTGTATCATTCATTCTAAGAGTCTAAGGGAGTGTTTGTTTGGAAGGATTAGAAAAGGGATTGAACTCCATGTCCACCATATCGTGTAGTCTATTATTTGGTTGAAAAATTATAGGTTGGACTAATAGTCCAATTGGATTGTTAGTCCCCCATATGTGAGACTATCATGTCCTGGTGGGAGGGATGGGATACACAATCCCTGGACAAGTCTTCGCTTAGATTAACAAGTAAAAAGACAATTTTACCCTCCAAATATTTAGGACATGTTTGGTTTAGTTTTTAGAAACTAATTTTTAACTTTTTTCAAAAAATAAAAAATTTGCTTTGTGAAAAAAATAATTTTAAAAATAGTCATTTTCTAACTTCTAATCACACGACTAAATAAATATGAGATATACATCATTTCCAACCTAATAGTCTAGGATTATGTATCCCATGATTAACAGTCTATTGAATTACAATCTCTCCTTATCCAGTATGTCCATATAAATATGTCCTAAGAGTACAGTCATTTGTTTGGTTCACCAGGCAAACACTCGAAATGTTTCCATTGATCATTGCAGCGAGGGACGAATGTCATATTAAAAAGATAATGTCCAACACTAATTTTGATCAGATTTTGTATTTGCAATTTACGCTTTCTTCTTTTTTTCTTTTTTTTTGGTTAAATTTATATAGTTCTAAATTCTATTTTTTTAATGACTTTTTGGTTTCCATTCTGTTTTTAGCCATTGTTTTCCAACATAGACTGGATTGGTATCACGCTTTGATCCAATTATAAAACAAATTTTTTTTTTGAGCACCATTATAAAACAATTTGATTTCTAACCCAATCCAATTATGATAAATTCAATTAGAGATTATCCGAATCCAAATCTAATTTATCTCATTATTTGATCTGAAAATCTGATGCCAACATGAGTTTGAAATGTCCACCGCTCATGATACCACACGGCCAAATTAAGCTACATAGTTAAGCACATTAACTACACTCAAACAAGTCTAATCTTTCTTATTCTTTACCCAAATCAAATTATTAGCCTGCATCATAATTTACTTAAATTTTAATCAAGGATAATCTCTAGTACAAAAGATCGTAAATAATTCCAAATCTAATTGTACTCAAATCTCATTAAAAACAGGATTGATAAGACTTTTTTTGGGGGGGTGAATAGAAATGATTAGACTTGAACTCCTTCGGCTCTTTTTGGGTTTCTTTCTTTTAATTCTATGTAATTGGTATTTCTTTGATCCAAAAAAAAAATTATAAGACTTGAACTCAAGCTTGAGATTGACTACGACAATTATTAGATTAAGAAGCAAAGTAATATTAGAGCATCTCCAGCAAGCATAGCTAAAATAACTATTCAAAATTTTACTTTACTACTTTAGTTAGCCACTTTTTAAATATACACTCCAACAAACTCTCTACTTTAACTATATTCTTTTAAAATATTCTTATTTTGGACATCCTTCCGTTCATCCGCCAAGACATCCCCGGGACAACCAGTCTATCCTTCCGGTTATCTGCCAGAACATCCCCCAGGATGGCCACTCTAAACTATTGTAGTCATCCCCCAAGTCATCCTCCACAACATCTCCCAAAATGACTACCTTGTGTAAACTACTCTGCTGAAATGTTTTTGTGCACTTCAAACTCCTGTGGTCATCCCCCGGGACATCCCTCAAGTCAAGATAACCACCTTGTATAAACTACTCTGTTGAAATGTTTTTGTGCACTTCAGATTTAATGTAGGAGAAAATTTAGCACCAAAATGAGGAAGGGAACATTTTAGCGCCAAAATGATAAATGAGGGAAGGGAAAATTAACAAAAAATTGAAAGGCCCATGAATAGTGACTCATTTGTACTGACGAGTTATTGTAACTCTCAACCATTCCAACGAGGCTTGAACGAGTCTACTGGAAGAGTGTTTTCTGCTTCCAAACTAGCTTCTATGGCTAAAAAGTGGAAGAAACGAGGTTGCTAGAGAAGCTCTAAATTATACAACATAAAGTAAATATTTCTGTGTAAAAGATATGACAACATCATTTTTTTTTATTCATATAACTGACAAATTATTGATAAAAATAAAATTAAATGTTATATTAATTAGAATTTCAAAGAAACTTAATATAATTATGTCAAAATTATGAAATTCACTATATTTTCTCTAAATCCCGAAGAGAGTTCAATCTAATTTACCCTAAAGTTGATTGTAGATGAGAGAAAAATGATTATGAAACTTGGCACTTTTATTTTATTATTATTATTATTTATTTTTTTAAAAATGTATATAACTCTCAAAAAAAACTCCCACAATCCTATTCACAAATAATATATCAAGATATATGTTAATTTTTAATTTGTTACACATCTAATAATTAATAACTCAATTTCCTTACTACATCATTATAAATAAATTTATGGGTCAAATAAATTTGTGAGTCTCTGCCATTATTCTTATTTTCTTTTGGTAGGGTTCTTTTGGTTGTAGATAGATCCTCAACTAAAGTGGGTCTTTTGTGAGCTAATGCTATGACTCAAGCCATACTGCCAATAGGGGAGAGAACATTTCCCAAAAACACAATTGCTCTGTTATCAAAGGGATGTGAAGTTGATGTTAGCCACCTCCTTCCTCACAGTTCTTAAAAAACTTGAGCCCATTTTGTTTGCCCCATCTCATTTCCATATGAACTACCACTCCCTCCCTTTTAACTACCTTTTGAATTCTTGTTCCTCTCTTTCAGACCTCAAACGAATCCATGCTCTCATCCTCACAAATGGGTCCCACAAAAACCTCCTCTTATCCACCAAACTCGTCACCTTGGCTCGTTCCGTGGCCCCAACAATGGACTATGCTCGCAAACTGTTTGATTTAATGCCTGAAAGGGATTTATTTCTCTGGAACACCATGATTCGAGGTTATGCCGATCTGGGTCCTTGTCAAGAAGCCATAGTTCTCTATAGAGACATGCATCGGATTGGATTATTACCTGACAGCTATACTTTTCCTTCCGCGGTTCAATCTTGTGCTGTCCTCTCAGCTTTGATGGAAGGGAGAGAAGTGCATTGTAACATAATTAAGAATGGATTTGATTTGGATGTATTTGTACAGAGTTCATTAATTACAATGTACTCGCAGAGTGGGGAGATTTTCAATTCGGAACTAGTTTTTGGTGAGATGGTTGTGAGGAACATAGTTTCTTGGACTGCATTGATTGCGGGATATGTGCAAAATGGATTTTTCAAAGAAGGGTTGGGCATTTTTCGTGAGATGGTAGCTTTGGGGACTCAACCGAATGCAATTACACTCGTGAGCATTCTTCCCGCCTGTGCTGGTTTGGAGTTTTTGAACTTGGGGAAATTGGTTCATGGTTGTGTTGTTAAATTGGGGGTGGACTCTGATATTTCACTGACTAACACTTTAATCGCTGTCTATGGTAAGTGTGGAATTGTTGATACTGCCAGATCTTTGTTTGATCAGATGCCAGTCCGAAGCCTTGTCTCGTGGAATGCCATGATTGCTGCTTATGAACAGACTAATGCTGATCGGTATGCAATTAAGCTCTTCCGTAGAATGCTAATTGAAAGGGTAGAATTTGATTATATCACAATGGTTAGTGTTATATCAGCTTGTGCTAATTTGGGAGCACTCAATACTGGGAAATGGATACATAAGCTTGTGAGGAACAAAGGTCTTGAAACTAATGTTTCGATTACTAATGCTTTAATTGACATGTATGCGAAATGTGGAAACATAGATTTGGCAAGGGATGCTTTCGACAAGTTGCCTCATAAAAGTGTTATGTCCTGGACTTCAATTATAGGGGCCTGTGCATCTCATGGGCATGGGGACAATGCTCTGACGCTCTTCACAAAGATGAAAGAGGAAGGAATTAGGCCAAATAGCTTCACCTTCATTTCTGTTTTAACAGCTTGTAGGCATTCAGGTTTAATAGAAGAAGGGAAGAAGCATTTTGAGAGCATGACAAAAGATTACTCAATCAGGCCTGCTGTAGAGCACTATGCTTGTATGGTGGATCTTCTAGGTAGAGCTGGCCAATTGGTGAAGGCTTATGAGTTCATCGAGAACATGCCAAGTGGACCAGATATTGGTGTTTGGGGAGCTTTGCTTGGTGCTTGTAGAATCCATGGTAATCTTGAGCTAGCAGAGCTTGTTGCTGACCGGTTGCATCAGTTGGAGCCTCAAACTGTTAGTTTTTATGTCCTTATGACAAATATCTATGCTGAGGCTGTTAGGTGGGAAGACGTAGCAAGATTGAGGAAGTTGATGGAAGAAAGAGAGTTGAAAAAGATTCCAGGCCATAGTTTGGTGGAGGTAAACCAGAGGTTTCATACATTTTTATCAGGTTCAAAATCACGGCCTTTCTAAAGTGTTATATTCAAGTAGATAACATTCATCTCAAGTACCGTGGCCAACATGTATAATGTAGGATGCAATATGGATACTAGTTTCTTGTAAGCGATGATTGGCATTTGGCAAAATGTACCTCCGAAAGATTGAGGTAGCTGAGTGGATTGATTAACCTATGAACACTATCCTAATGGTAAAGTTGGGAGTCCAAAGGATTTATTTTGAGGGACAAAATTTGCATGGCTGGTGGCAATATCCTTAAGTAGTAATAGCCAGTTGGGTTGTCGAAAACTAAAGATTTATTTATTTATTTGTTAGTCATATATTTAAGTTTTGAGCCTTTGTTACGGCACAACATTGGAAATTTTCAGTTGGAATAATGTTTTCTCTGTCGTTACCAAATATCCTATTGATGTAAAAGTGATATGATATCTATCCTCACAGAATGTTGTTGAAGTCAATAAACTACCTGAGATAATCTCTAAAGCTAATACAGCTTTCTTTTCATTTTTTTTTAGAGGGTGACAGCTTTCTTTTCAGTGAGACATGTAAAAAATGAAAGTTCCTTGGTGGTTTTCTTTTCATTTCAAGTATCATGGTTTCTTTCACATCCAGAGTTGCTTTTTTTAAGAGGGAACTACAGGCAGGTGGGAGAAAGGGAAAAAAATAACCAACACATGAGGGTGCAAACTACAGGCAGGTGGGAGAAAGGGAAAAAAATAACCAACACATGGGAGGTGCAAGCCTTTCATCTGCAACCCACCACTGACACACTTGCACCCCATGTGCAGGTAATTTTTTTCCCCTTCTCCCACCTATATGTAGTTCTCCTGTTTTTTTAATCCCTGAGCCATCTTCCAGAAATTTGAAGAAATAAAGCTGTTGCAATTCTTAATGATTAAGTTGATGATCAAGTCACTTGTTATGCATAAATTGCCTTGCAATTAGTTATTTGCATCACGAACAAGAAGACCTGCCATAAATACTAAATACTAAATACTAACAGAAAAGTTATTTTTTTTAGCAACTGTATTTCGTATCTTTAGTATCTGCTTTACTTGAGCATTTCCCCCAACATCGTATTAGTTAATTTTTGGAGTGTAAGAATTTCCTGTAAGCTGAATGATTCATTTGCTGAATTTGAAGACAACTTTATGCAGTGGTAAATTTTATTTTCATCATTCCTAATTTGGGGTGAGCTGTTGTGGTCCACTAGGACAATGTATTCCTTTTTCATACAATCAATGGAGACAAACTTCTGCTAAATAAGGTTTTATAATTCAAAGCAAAGCAAGTAAGTTTGCTCTTTCGATAATTGAGGGGTTGCCATTTCGACCACCTGATCACAGAGAATGTAAAAGTGGCATAAGCTCTTCGTGGTTAAAAACAGAAGCCAGAAAAACAGCTTTTAACTACCATCGGAATACCTCAAAGCCCATCTTTTGGTAAAGTTCTTGTGCAGGTCGGTTTTTTCTATGCATATGCACAAATACCTGCTGTGCACCTGCCATGGTTTAAAGTAAATCATGCTTGCTTTTGTTCAAAATCCAAAGAACCAACGCAGGTTATCGTCTTACCATTGGATTTAGCTAACTTAACAGCAAAATACAACATGTTCATTGCAATACCCTGGCGGCGAGCAGATTTGGAAACACAGAGGTTTGCAATGTAAGAGTATCTGTTTTGGCCTGTTCTGTCAATGCTGCAAAAGAGAGGGGCTTTCACCATTTCCTGTGAGAGGACAAAGTTCGAAGTTGAGGCAACAGAAGCATTGATAATCAGATGCAGATTCATTAATTAGATGAGAGTTTACCCCGGGAAAGGTCTCTCCAGGCAACAAGTATCGGATGCTCAAATCTAGGGTTCCAACTACACTCTTCAGTATGGTACATTTCACATTCTTGTCTTCCTTCTTTACCTATTAATTTGAATGACCCTGTATGAGGAGCTTCTTTGATAATAAACATAAAATTTTATCATTAGCCCAACCAAGAGATCAATGAACTCTTTCAAAAATGATTAAACTTGATGTTAATCCTAACCCAAAGAAACTATAAAAAGATAGAAGATAAAAATTGGTGCCCGAAAGATGATTTGTGAAAAGAAAATCATACCGTCACAACGCAGGTACATTTATGCTTCTGTTGCTTTCTGCATCGCCTTTTCAATGCCGTAAACTCCTACTCAGAAAATGGGGTAAAGATTTTTATGCACAATATATATTCCAGTCGTGTTTTTTTTTTTTTTTTTATATTGATAAACAGATTATGCCAGTTTAGCCCTACCTGCTCTGCAAATTTCCTTTTGTAGTTATCAACATATCTATATTGTTAAGTAGAGCTAGAAGTCAGTGGAATGGCATATTATCGCCACGAGTTAACAAACAAGATTGAAACAAACATTCCAACCGGTCTCTTTGTTCTATTAATTTCCTCATTTATCTGTTTTCATATAACAATGGCAAGTTCAATCTTCCACATGTAGATTTGTTTCGAGAAATTTAACTATGTGCTTCAGAGGTTTTGATTTTGATATTTAATTCATACCGTTCATTTGTCTTATTCTCCCAATGACTTTCTGCTCGCAGCCATGCTGCTGTCTACCAAAAAAACAAAAACACAACTACCACCTCAAACTAGCACGGGGTTACATAAAAAACAACCATATTATAAGAAGTTCATGCTTTGAATTTTAGGTTATATATAGAATAATAAGATACTGACCCAAAATTCTTCGCCTAGTAAGGCCTCACGGGCCACGAACTATCCAAACTCAATTCTATCCTCCTGAATAATTTCTTGATCGAATGGCTGCAGCCGGTTGAAATGGAGATTCAAAGGACTTGTTTTAGATTGTGGAATGGAGAGTTTCTGTTTTTCTACTGAGAATTCTTCTTTCTTGTTTGTCTCTGATTGTGTAGATCTAGAATTCAATGCCCTGTTGGTTGAGAAAATTAAAAAGAAAAAGTTCAACTCATGTACCGATTTTGGATTCTATGACCTCATAAACAACCACAGAAAACTCTACCCACATTCAGATTTGGTCAGAGAAAGAAAGGGAAAAGAAAGAAAAGAAAAGAAAATCATACAGTTTCAGAAAGGAATGTTTCAAATTTTGTTGATGCTTTTGAGTATAATTTGATTCAAGGAACGTGCTAAAATTGAACTCACGCTGTCAAGGAGGTACAAATGTGAAGTTTGTGACAATTTCTCATCCCATAGCTTGAAATCTTGAAGAAACCAACAGGTATGTTCATCGGTACTATCGACATTGAAGCTTTCCAATTCCAGATTTATTTGAAACTTCCTTTGTTTTCTCTTTCAAGGAATGAAAAAAAGAAGAGTCCCAGGAGTCCCAGAAATGAAAACAGTAGTTTTGATCTATAAAAAGAATACTGTGTTTCTTATCAATGTAACTGGCAATGAAAACAAGAAAAACAATTTGAAAACTCAATTGTTCTTTTGACATTTAATACCAAACTTAACGGCCACAAGGGGTGGTCCTTCAATCACCCTCCCAATAAAGGCTGTCAAACAGATAATAACTACCACAAGGGGTGGTTTGTCTCTTTCGTTGTTGGGGAGTGACCTCTTGTATTGAATGTCACGAATACAAAAATCAAATACAAAATATATATAAATGGATATATGTTACGTGCGGCTCTGTAATCGATTTTTATCTTCATAGAATTGTTGAGACCAACAAACTTTGATACACAGTAATTATTTGAAAATTTCCAATCACTACGTTTTGATTTTAGACTACTCATAATTAGTCACAAAAAAAAAAATTAAAATGTTAGGGAAAAAAAAATGAGACCCAAAACCTGGAACACAAGGTGTGCAAGTGAAACCACAAAATGGGAGAAGTCAGGGTTTGGGATATGATTGTCAGAGGAACATGTGGTATCCTTAGAAGCCACCTATCTCCTCCCCCTTTACATCCTCACAATAGAAACAAATATATTATATATTTTTTTGACAATAATTAATGGACCCTAATACCCCCATCTAGTTTGCATTATTGGTTATTAATAAGAAATCTATTAGTTTAACACGGCATGTGTAATGGTGACACATTCATGCATATAATATATTAAGGACACACTTGAACTAATTGAGTCCAATTATTGAATTCTTATTGTTAAAAAGATTCTCAAGTTAATTAAGCATGATGAGTGGATCTTTAAATTGCAAAGGGATTTGTGGAGGGAAAAAAAATTATATTTTATTTTTATGGGAGAATTACATGCAGGTGGGAGAAAGAGAAAAAAAAAATTACAAACACATGGGTGCAAGTGTGTCTATGGTGGGGTGTAAATGAAAGGTTGTGAGGCTGCAAGTGTCACTTATACCCCTCCGTGTGTTGGTAATTTTTTTTTTCCTTCTCTCACCTACATGTAGTTTCTCCTATTTATATTTCTTCTTTCCTTTTTCTATTTCTTCCACAAATTGATCTTTAAGTTCAAAATCTCAACATATTAGAAATTTCAGTTCCACTTTTTTTTTTTTCTCTTTTTAATTTCATGATTCTAAACAGTTTCCCTACAAAACATGAGGTGAAAAAAAGTAAAAATACCTTATGTTTTGATGGCCACTCCCATACTTTACATTCATTTCTAATGTTCAATAAAATGGGCTAAATCAAAATTCTAAGAGCTATTCAAAGATTCATATATTGTCATTCAATGATGTTCCAAATTTCTTTGTGTATCAGGATCATTGAAATTCTACATTCATTTCTACTACAATTGTGTTATTTCAATCCATTACTTCTGCTTGCAGTTACTAAAACATGGCAATTCAAGGCCCAATAGTCTCGTTAAAACGAAATCTAGGTAGAAAAAAATGTTCGTGAGCCAAAGTATGAATCACCTATTCCCCTGCTCTATAATACATTGGACAAGTTTGGTTTCATAGGCAAACATCCAGTGACCCGCCCAACCTGCCTAACCCAACCCAACTTAACTTGAGCTCAAATGGACATTTTGATGCAACGGATGCACAGTTGCAGGTCTAGGTCTGGCAATTTCCAAAAAGTTGAGTTTCGATCGAGTGGTTGGTATATAGGATTCCATCTGCGGAACCCAACTAGACCACATGAAATTAGGCTTTCAATTATTATATTGATTTCAATTAACAGAATTGAAAACACACTTTCCAAAAAATGAAGAACGAAAGTAAAAGAATCAAAGAAAGTCCAAAACAGAAAGCTCGCTAATTGAGAAAAAAAACAAAAAAAAAAAGCCCAAAAGGCTCAAATCAGTAAGAAAAATAACTAAGAAAATAAGCTCAAAAAGGCCCAAAACAATAAGACCCAATCCATTAACTCAATTCGCATCCAGTTGCTAACTGTCGATTTCGAAACTAAGGGCGGTTGGTTGGTTGCGGATGAGATTTTCTCACTCCAAAACCATTCGGACAGATGGCGAATGACGTGCAACTCAGGAATATGAATTTTGACAAAAACTATGTGTGAAGGGAAAAAAAATACCAGTGGGACAGACCTATGAATAAATGGCAACCTATGCCATAACGACGGCCCAATTAGTGAAATGAGAAAGCCGGACCCACTGGTAAGGAGCAACCTAGTAAGAAGATAATTCCACTAAATATGACATCTAAATGATGGCATATGAATGTATATAAGAGGGGAAAGATGAACAAATAGAATTATGTTTAATCAACCCCATAAATAGTACTCCTAATCTACCTTCTCCCATCTATATACGAGAACTGATATGATCGTCAAAGTGCTCTTTGATTGATAACCACCAGCAACTCTAACGTATTGTGATATCTGAGAAGAAAACAACTTGCATCACGTTATCTTATTTCACTCTAGTGCAAGAAAGTTTTCCCTTAAATGGAAGGACTAACATCTAATTTGAAAAGATCTAATTCCTTTTTAATGAATAATTTTTCTTTTGATTATTGTCTAATTTATTAATTGAACTAAATTGTCATAATGATAAAAATTTAAAAGGTAAAATTGATATAATTAAAAATCATTTTAACAAAAAAGAAAAATGACAAGAACCACAAATATTATTTGCCCTTAAAATTTTATGAGTGTCACTCAATTCTTGATAAGTATTAAATAATCTATCTTCCGATACCATTATTTATGAGCTTGGAAATAGCCATGGACTACCTCATGTTTTCTAATTCCCAACTTGTCCCCATTATCAGAAGTAGTTGAAAACTATAATGTTATTTAAATGGTTACTAATTTCCAACTTGTATTCGTTATAAGAAGTAGATGAGACGGTGAAGACATAAATGAATGGGCTTCAAAGAGGGTCATTTCTCACTTTCCTCCGAGATGGTTGTAAATCGGATTGGGTCGGATGACATTCTATTTATCATTTATTTAAAACTTAGGAGATTAAAAAAAATCAATTTGTATTCGCCCACTGATTTGACGGATGCAGATTGAGTAGATTGTGTGGGTTGGCGAATGAATGTGATTGGTTTGGCAGTTTGGACTTTAAAAATTTGATACATTTTTTTGAATTATAATTCATAATTTTCTAATCTCCAATAACTAGTAATTTGAAAAAATATGTATTATTTGTCTATAATAGGCCATAACACCACGCATACATACTTTTAAGGCATTTTTTTCAATTTTTACAAAAGTATATATTTTATTATTTCTACTCTATGTTGTTACTTGTTAGTATTTTTTTTTTTAAAACTTCATCTATGGGCGGATCGGGTTCATACGAGTCCGAGATGGTTGATCCGCCATCCGAATAGTATCCGTGAATTTTGAAATATTTTAACCGCATCCATCCGTCGAAAGACATGCATCCACCCAAAATTAATTGGGTTGGATCGATTCAATCAGATTGGGCAAGTTAGATGGATCCATGATCACCCTCTTTTTATAGAATGGAATTAAACAGTAGCTAAAAGTGAGGAAAATTATGTTTTGTTTGATACAATTTATTATAATTTAAAATATAATTTTTTATAATTTATTTAAGTGATTTCTACTTAATAAATTGTAAGCAGAGGTTAACTACGCAATCTATTACAAATTTTTCTAAAAAAACATAAAAAAATAAAATTAAAACAACCAAATAAGCTGCTTCAAACGCCCAATGTATTCAAACTTACAATTCTCATAATAGATTATTAGTGTCATCGAACTGCTAGGTGTATTGTCATTCTCCAAATTAGGAAGACCAAGGACACTTATAGAACCCTTACCAATGACTGTAGAAGTGCCCTCATCTCCAAAGGTAACAATTTCTCCTTCATATTTTTCAAGAGATGTGATGTAGGATTTGTCACCTGACATGTGACGAAAGCACCCATTATCAAGTTACCACATGTGCGAGTCACGTGCTTTCAGTGCAATGTGAACAACAAAACAAGTAAGGTCACTCTTTCTTACCCGTAACTTTTTGGTCTTCACAGAAGGGGGACTGACATTCTTGGTAAATGTCTTAGCGTTGTGAACACCATTATGAATCATGTTATTCCGCCTAGACATGTAAGGTTGTCTCATAACCCATGAAGCATTAGAATTTCTAACTTTTTGGAAGGCTACAAAATAACGCAAAATAATAAGGGCGAATGTGGCCATACCTAACACAATAATGACAAATAAAAACAGATTTTACCTCCCTTTCTTTGGTCATGCCACCTTTAGGTTGATGGAGAGGTTTGTCATCCTATTGGATCTTCAGCTTTCCCTTGGCTTGAGTTGTAGGCACCTTTCCTTTTTATTGTGTTGCATCACCATAGCCTATTCCACTTTTGTCACCGCCCATTTGTTGAGACCCAATGATGTTTTCAAGTGTCTTTGATCCTTTATTCCACATATCAATTGTGGCTCTAGCATTTTTGAGTTCTTCCTCTTTTTAAGTGAGCAGCTCTTCTAAGGAAACTTGAGACATCTCGAGAGATTCAATTTTTGTGACACCCCGAACATTTAATTAGGTACCACATAAATATTTAGAGGTATATATAATTATGATTGTATGTGATGATAATACATCTAATTGGGCATTAGAATTAAGTAAAAATTAATTGGGAGCAAATTAACACACTTGTAAAAATGTAATATTAATTAGGTCAAATTAAAGATAGTAAATAAATAATAACTTAAACCAAAACAAATAAAGAAATGAATAAAAAGAAAAAGAAAAAAATTAGGACCCAAGTTGCCCAGCAGATTATCACCTTCGGCCCAAAAGGAAAGAAAACAAAAACAAAAAAAATAATAACAAAAGCCCAAGCCAATATTGGCCCAAACTAAACAAAAGCTCAAGCATATATATAGATATATATTAGAGATTGAGACTTATCCAAATCTGTGAGTTGATTCACAATTAAGGCACAAATCTTATAGCATCATAATGCCTCCATAGAGGGAGGCTACGTGTCATCCATCACGGGGCTCCGAAAACAGTATATAAAGGGACTACGAGGGTTGTGATTAAGGGAAAGAAACGGAAGAAAAAAAGGGGAAAGGGTGGGAAACCGAGAGCAACATTTATGTTGAGAGAAAGGAAAGGAGGTTCTGATAGTAAAGTAAGGCTAAGGGTTATAATTAAGGTGAGATATGTTATACCTTGATTTACCATTATATGTTTTACAAATGTTTTGAGTTACCATAGCTTATTTCAAACAAGTTATATTTATTAAGTTATATAAATAAAAATTATGTTTATAAATATTTCAGTTACGTGGGTTACTTTCTAAACTCTATTTACTTCAAAGGAAACCCATGGATATGTTTGTTTAAATGTTAGTATATATTTGACTATAACCTTCTAAACAATTATGTTCTGTACGTATTACCACGGGAGTCCCACGCCTTGGGGGACTTAAATAACCACTGGCCTCTGTTTGACCACTTTGTGGTCCTCTGTTTGTCATGGATCCATTGACCTCTGTTCTGACTGTCACTTCTGTGACCTCTGTTCTGTTCTGTTTTATACCGTGGTTATGATTATTATTTACATGATTTATGTATTTTGCCACTTTAAATAAATTGTCATTTTGCAAATGTTTAGCCTAATTAATTATCCATGGATATTTTGCATTCCCTACACTTGGCATAACATTTCTCACTCTGCTGTGTGCTTATAGCTGTTACCCTTTCAGGTGACGAGATGTGAGGGAAATTCATAACCTTACAAAATGGAACCTGCATTTGGACTGAAGATGAATCACTATTTTACCTTTCTTTTTTTTATATTTTTGCTTCCTTTTGTCTCTGTTCGGGGCTGGTCACTGAATAATAAAATAATGAAAGCCCTAGAAATGTATTTCCTGTTTCTCAAATAATAAGATGTAGTAGGATTTCTGTTTAATTATTTTTATTTGCGTAGCTTAAATTATTTCGAATGAGAATAAGTTAGTAAGTCACGATTCCAACTCTAAGCCCCTGGGGTTGGGTCATGACAATTTTCTCTTCATATGTGGCATAGATTTTCAGAAGTTCATTTCTCTCAGACTCACAGGTCAGAAGCTTTACACAGAGAGCTTGTTTATCACTTGAAATCTTGATGACATCCTTTTTTGTTGCAAAAATCTCCTAATTTAACTTGACATTCTCACTTTCACATGCTTTGAGTTTGATTGTGAGTTTATCATTCAACTTGGATAAATTTAGAGATTCGCTGTATAGCTTTTCATAAGCTTATTGAAGTTCTTCACTATCTATCTCATCATTATCCTTTGAGGTTTCATCATCTTTTTTTTTGTTTTTTTCTTCTTTCTCCTCGAGAGCATCCAATCAAGCAACTAAGGCACTGATATGGGTATTACTGGATGGCTGTGAAGATGACTTTGTTCTTTCATGGAATTGCATAAGAACGACCCATGCATATTCTTACAATGAGAGATTCAATCTTGTTTATCACTTTGTTCTTTCACTGCTCTCCATGTCAGCCCTTTCAACGTCACCCTATTCCTCAGTCGGCTTGGTAACCTTTTGATTGGTGTTCAGATCGATCACAAGCAGTGCTTCAATATTTTTTTCAATTGTGCGCCAACCTTCAGTTTCCCAAGCTTTGAGATAAACTCTCATTCTACACTGCAGTATAGACAATTACTTTTATCAAAGGTAGGAGCACGATGCAGATTAGGCCCACGAGCAGACTTAACCGACTTGGGAGTTGATTGAGTGAAGCTAGAGTAGAATGCCATGTAGGTACTATCTCCGTCTTCACCAGATTTGGTTTCCTCAGCTTCTTCCTCTGACTTGCTTTCATCATCCCAAGTCATTGTGTAGACTTTCTTTCAGTTCTTTTTTGAAGGACATTTGAGAGCAATATGCTCAAACCCTTGGCATTCATAGCACTTGACTCCTTGTCCTCTCATAGTCTTCAGAGCAACTTTGGGTTAAACAACTTTGGGTTTATCAACAACCTTATCTTTAGAGCTAGAGTCCTTGAAATTAGGCTTCTTTTTCTTATTTTTGTTTTTTATAAAAAATTGTTTGATAAACATAGTCGTCATTTCGGACTCTAGATCAATTTCTACCTCGAGGTTCTTAGTAGTCTCATGAGCACTAGTAAAGGCCCCACTATCTTTTAGTTTTTTCTTGGAAATCAAATGGGCTTCATAAGTCTGTAGGTTTCTAACCAACTGATCAAGCTTGAGGTTCTTAACATCCTAAGCTTCCTCTATAACTGTCACTTTTAATTGGAACCTATCGGGTAAGGACCTCAATATTTTTCCAACCACTTTAGATTCAGGAATTTTTTTCATCGAGTGTGAAGCAAAAATTCACGATGTCACTAAGTTTAGCATAAAACTCATCAAACGTCTTATCCTCGTGCATAGAAAGGGTTTCAAAAGAGAAGGTTAGACGTTGATGTTTTGACCCTTTAATAGTAGTAGTACCCTTGTGAATAGTTTCAAGAATGTCCCAAGCCTCTTTTGCTACCTCACACGTACAAATACGACGAAAGGTGTGACGGAAACTTGAATTCTAATAATCAATTGTATCCCATTTATCAATTGGTTTGGGAATATCAATACCATTGATGGTAACAATAGGTTCACTCCACTTGTAGATAACAGAGTGCCAAACTTTTTCATCAATTGATTTTAAAAACGCTCTCATATAAGCTTTCCAATAAGAATAGTTTGTTCCATCAAGTAAAGGAGGTCTATGGGTCGAGTTACCTTCGCAAATCGAATCCATTAACATGAATCACACAAAATCACACTCCTATAGTTTAAAAAAAAAAAAAAAAGAACGAGCGACCCGCTCTAATACCAATTGAAAAACCTAAGTGATTCGTGATTCGAAAAAGATTTAATTGCAACAACTCCCAAACAAACAAAAATAACAATCTAAATCATCTAGAACGTACGAAAGCGATTTAGATTATTATTTCAAAATTAATAAATTGACACAAACGATTTTTACATGGAAAAAATCATAGTTGAAACATCTCTAATTGTGATAAAAATCACGGGTGAAACGCCACTAATCAATCCACTATGAAGAATGTAAATACACAAAATTACCAAACAATTTACCTTACACTCTGTAAAATTGTCTTCAAACAACTTGTGCCTCTTTCACCAACGCCTTCGACTCAGAATTGATTAGTCTGATGTTGAATCCACAACACCAAAGTCGAACCCACGACGATGAACTGCTTCAAACTCCTTCAAACCTTCACGCTCGAATCTCCGGAATCCACTGAACATGAACTCTTTGATTTGAATGATCAACCAACCCTTTGATGTAAACTATTTAGATCATGAGATAAACTCACCAAGACATCAAAGAAAACACGCAAAAAACCTCCAGAGGGAAACCCTAGCCCTCAAGAATAAGCTTTGGAAGATGCAGCTCTAAATTCTGTCTTTCACGCACTTGAGCCATGGAATGGTTGCGCGAGCGGTGTGTCACATATGCATGAAATCCACTAGTGACTTCGCTTGAGCCACCAACAAGTTCGCTCGAGTGAACATTGAGCCCTCCCAGTACTTTTGCAGACTGATTAAACTTTTGAGACATGGGATTCTTTGCTCGAGCGGTCCATGACAAACCAGAACATATATTACAAATTGAAAAAGCGTTTGTTCACAGAATTGACAACATAAGGGACCTAACAAGTCAATTCTTTCTAATATTGTTTAAAAAGATTGATTAAAATGTTGGTGGAAATCAAGAATTTATTGTTTATTCTTGGGGCAAGTTGAGGTAGTGCTTCAATTTGGTTACTATTTGTTGAATAAGTGAAACCTACCACATTTCTGTCTCTTTTTGGGGGACAATGAAACACTTATCCTTTAATAATGTGAAACAATATCCCGAGACCAACCAATAACTTCTCGTGAAAATCACCCCTTCTTGTTTGATGTGCACTTTTTTTCTTTTTCTTTTTTTAACAAATTTGATGTGCACTTAAAACAGTTGATTTTTTAAGGTGTCATTTGTCAACTTAATTTTTTGATTAAAAAATTTAAAATTTATTTAAAAAAAATTAAAATATCACTAAAAATGTAAATCATTTAGTTTTTTTATATAACCAAAAAAGGCCATTTTTAAATGTATTAATTCTTCTTCTATTTTTTTTGGTTAAAAAATCATTCAAAAAAGTCAAACTCTAAATGAGGTTTAATTGATTTATTTATTTATTTATTTTTAATTTCAGGTCATTGCCAATCTTAGGGGATGGTGGTAGTTAGTGACAACATTTAGAGTTTGTTTGGGGTGTATTAAAATAGTACATTTTAAAAAAAATTTTAAGTCATATTATCTTTTTACTTTTTTACATAATTTTTAATAAAAAATTAAAATGTACACTTATTTAATTTATCCAAACATCCCCACATGTGATTGTTAGTAGCCGGGATGTGTTGTCGCGTACAAGCGATGGAGGTTGGAGGGGATTTCTAGTTGATGAGATCGTCGACAAAAGAGGTGAAAGGAGATTGTCCGTGATGGTAACTGAAGTAAAGAATGGCTAGTGATGGGGTATTTAGGAAGGTGACTTATAAATTAACTTTTTAATTTATTATGAAAAAATACATAAAAATTAGAAATATGACATGATTCAAATAAATTAATAAGCCAATAAATTGATTTTTTTTTCTTCCAAAAGTGGCCCGCTAGGTGGTCACCAAAAAGATACAAAAGCAAAAAATAATGAAAACTTATATTTTTTTTTAAACAAGCGACGATCTCAAATATTTTGTTTGGGATCTTTCAAAAAAGACAAAAAGCTAAAATGTTACTCAAAAAGTTAAAAAGTTAACACTATTCACCAAAAGTCAACAATTACGGCTGCACAACTCCCAATTCAAATTTTCCTCTAAAAACCAATTTTCACAATTTTTTATTACACATTTTTCCATAAAAAGTCAAAAAGTTAACCCAAACATCCATATTTTCAACCTCAATTTTTTAGTCAAAAAAGACAAAAAGTGCACTTATTTAGTCTTCCCAAACAAGGCCTTATTCAGTCTAAGGCTATTAAACTCTAAACAACAATCTCAGGTTCACTGTCCTGTTTGGTCGCGGTTTATAATTTTCGTTATTTTAAAAATAGGTAAATTTTAAATATATCTTTTGAAATTTATTTAAAATATGAATTGCCTTATTAGTTTAGAAAATTATAAATATCTTATTGTCAAATTTTTTTTATTTAACTAAATTAACTTAAAAAATAAAATTTCTAACTGTTCTCTCATACGATGATAAAATTATCTAAATTATTAATTAAAATAAAATTTTGATATCATTAAAAATTATTAATTAACATAATAATTTACTAATAAATTAGCTTATTTATTATGAAATTAAAAACTTCAGTGGATGAGATGTAATTTTCAAACCAAACGAGATAAATATTATTTTAAGCAAACTTGGGAAAATAACAATCAAAATTTCAGCAATAACTCTGAGTTGCATCCTTCCAATAATTTCTTTTTGTCTCTTTGACATGTAAAATCATTAAAATTTCAGCAATATAACGAAGCTGCACTTAACTATTAAAAAAAAAATTTTCTAAATTATTATCTTATAATTTAGATTTATTCTATTTATTAATTTTGTATTACATAAATTTAAACTCTACCCGACAATCCGTCATTCAAAAAAATCTACTTGATTAGCAGACTTCTTAAAAATTCAAAGTTTTGGGAAGACAGTTGGGTCCAAAGTAACGAATCGGCATCAACTAACTAACTTGTAAGTTACAGGTGAGAGACCGTTGAGAACAAATCTCCAGTCAACCCAAAAACCCTCCATCCCCACATTTCTCGTTCAAATAAATCCGTTCCACCTCTACCAATCTCCCTCTCTGTCTCTCTCTCTCTCTCTCTCTCTCTCTCTCTCTCTCTCTCTCTCTCTCTCTCTCTCTCTTCTCTAAGAGGATGTGTAGTGAGAACGGCTCATCCTCATTCTCACCCTCCATCCCTCGATTCCTTTCAGCTCAACGCAACGCTAGTCGTCCGATCTTCACCCAATCAAACGGCTCATCCTCATCCTCATCCTCTTGTGGATCCAACAATAACAATGGTGGTGGTGGTGGAGGGAACAAGAAGAGGGGTCGCTCGAATTCAGATTTAGAGTCGATTCTGATATCGATCTCTTCGGGGATATTCGTAGTGGTTGGGTCGAGCCTGGGGCTTTCTTACTGGTCTTCTCTTTCTGATTCTAATTGTTTTTTGTCTTTCGCTGATTCGCGGGGCCAGAATGAGAATGCGAATGTGAATGCAGAGCCTGAGCACAAATCCAACTTCTTATTTGGAGGTATAATTAATTAAATTAATTAATGGTTGATATGAATAATAGGGTTAATTACATTTTTGCTCATGATATTTGTGTCATTTTGGTGTTGAACGTTTAAATTGTGTCAATTTAATGGTCATTGTATAAAAAATGCTTTAATTTAGTCTCTCAATCAAATTTTGTCAAAAAACCAAACGCTATTAAATTAGGGATAAATGTGTAATTTTATAAGTGAGTATTCACATTAATGATACATATCACATGTTGTAGGGATTAAAAAGTGCAATTTTTTAAGTGAATTTTCATATTTATCCCTAACTTTAACCTGTCTACTGACAGAGTTAGATTGGTTGTGTTCGTGTTTATGTAATATTTCATAGGGGTGATCATGGTCCGGATTGGACTGGATTGGGGTAAAATCAGGACCAATCCGTTATCTACGGTTCTTGAAAAATTAGAACCAATCCAATCCGTTTAAATCGTGGAACCAATCCGAACCAATCCATTTAAACACGGATTGGATCGGTTTAGGACCACGGATTTACATAATTAAATAACAAAAAAATATATATAACATTTTAATTTCATAAAAATATAAATATAATACCATATTAGTTTCACAATAGCAACATGTCTTTTCATAATAGCGACATATTGTTCTAGAATTTAAACAATCATAAGAAAACTGGTTCCACCATAAGTATTTAGACCATTACAAATTAACGCTAAAAACTAGCAAACAAAAGTAATAAAAAAAGATACTATGCGAGTTTAGATTTGGATTTAAGTTTTATATGATATAAGAGAAGATACTATGGAGTAGGGTGTATAATAAAAATATAGACTATTTGTATACGGTCAGGATCGGTTCCAATCCAGAACCGTGGGGTTCAATCCGTAACCAATCCGCAAACTACGGATTTTTAATTTTTCAATCCGGAACCGAACCACGGATTCAAAAAACTAATCCAAATCTACTGGATTGGACTGGACTGGATCGGATTACGAATTTCACGGATTCCTTGCTCAGCCCTAATATATTATTTCACATTCTTAGATGCAATAAATGGTTTTTAGGAGATTTGTTTGAAATCAATAAAATCTAATTTGAACTTAAATTTAATTGTTTTGTATGACTCTAAGGTGTCCTTCAACCTGAGGTTCTTGAAGTTATTCACCATAGTTTAGTTTATGCTTGAAGAGTCATATATCAATTGGATTAGGATGAAAAGTTAGTTTTTAAACTTTTTGACTTAAAATTTCGTAGTAGGTTGAGAGTGGTTAAGTTCGAGGCTGCATTTCATCATCTTTGGTCTTGGCCAAACACAAAACAAATGTTTGAACATGGATCACTTTTTTTAGTGTTAGGGGTCGGAATAGATTTAGATTGACGTTGGCTAGGGTAGTAAATAGAGATACAAATCTACTTAATTTGACTAATAAAATGGCATTTGATAGAACCGAATAGAGAAGAAGGATTTATGTAGCCGAACCCATTTGATGGGACTTGAGGCTTGGTTTGGTTTGGTTTGATTTGGTTTGTTTAATTATTTATGTCTAGTTGTATAAGGCCAACCCTTCACAGAACAACTGGTCTTGTTTGTACTTTGTAATGCACATCTGAAAATGTTTTCTTTATTTGTTTGAAAAAACACATAAGAAAAATGCAAAGTCAAGCACAACATATTTCTGAACATGGATTCACTTTGTTTAGGTAGTATATGTGTTCAATTGTGATGATCTCTTTATTTGCACTTGGATAACACTTTCTAGTACTGGTTTTGTTTGTATTTTCAGATGCATATAGGAGAAAGGTTTTCTTCAAGTATGAAAAACGCATAAGAACACAAAGTCCTCCTGAAAAGGTTTGTTTCTTCACTAAAGATATACTCCGTTGTTATAGCTATGGACCAGAGCAGTATTTATGAATATGATTTAGGTCTGAGTGCTTTTGACAGTATGGTATAAATATTTTCATTTACTTCTAAAAATATATGATCCTTAAACTGCCAATGAAAAAGCTAAAAGTTTTTATTTATTTATTATTACTGTTATTCTACAGTCAATAGACTAAATTTACAATGCATATTGGAACATACAAAAAATTTTATATTTACACATTTGAAGAAGTGCTTTTAGGATATCAAAGAATGTGTCACTTGTGGTGCGTACCATCTTGGTGAGGGGACAGTTAAGCACCTTACGGCTCTTTTGGATTTATGGATTTGAAATTAATAGGTTTGACATCAATAATTTGAGGAGTGTAAACTTTAGTTCAATGTCATATTTTTAGAATTAGATATCAAGAATGAATTTGTGAACTTTATAATGATAGGTTTCAAATAACTGGTGAAAATACTTATTTGAAATCCTTCCATAAAGATTCTACTCGTACAAGGATCTTAACAAAAAAACATGTCTCATAGCTCTATTCAATCCCCCACTTTGAAGTTTTTAATCTACCTTCAATAATTTATAAATTCAACCTCAAATTCATTCATCCAAACGGAGCCTCAAGGTGCCTTAATAACGCCAATATAGTCTTCTCTAGTTTTTTTTTATCAACACAAGAACTTTATTGATGGGAGAAAACCTTACAAGAAGGAAGAAAGACATCAATAAAGAGAGAAATGGGGGGGTTGATGCAAAGGCCATCATAGTGAAACCGCCCAATCCCAACTAGGTTGGCACTAAGCAGCCCACACAATCATATGACAGCACCAAGAAAGAATTTATTGATGAGGTACCAACAAATACACAGACAACACAAAAACAGATACAAAAACAACAGAGCTAGCAGGCCAGATACATAGTCAGCAGAGTCAGCAGAACTAAACCAACTGAAGCAGGTGCTGGTCAATCAGCAAAACAGCAACACCAGCAACTCCAAATTGCCACCCAAAACACCAAAACAACATCCACAGCAGACACCAGCTGATAACATACCATATCACAGCAGAAAACAGACCACATAACAGCAGACCAACCTCACCAAGTGGTGGCAAACCAAGGTACCAAACCAACTAAAATCCCTCCACTGCAGTCCTTAATATGATCCAAACTATTGATTAATCCAAGAGAATGCATGAACCCCTTTACAGTAGCTTTAATCAAACAGCCAAAAAACTGAAAAAACAAAGAACCAGGAAAAAAACAGAATACAAAACAGAACACAACCAGGGCATATCAGCTCTGTGGCACCCAAGGCGTAACAGCTTCAATCTATCAGTAACTTACTATCAGCTTCTACAACTAGCAGCAACTCTGAAGCTGCAACTGACAAGTAATACACCTCAATTCTGCAACATCAACTAGATTGACTCCCAACTATACACAAAAGCACACCTCAATTCTTCTCTAGTTGTTAGCTGTGGGTGTTAAAAAAAAAAAAAAGAAGGAAGGCTCCTGAGCACTGAAATTGAAACTCGTCATCATAAACCTAGAGATTCAAGTTATACATGAAGTTTGAGTGAGTTCATTGTAGTTACTGGTTAGAAACCAATTTTTTGCTTCTATGACCATTATTAAGTTTAATGTTTGCTATATTTTGTGGTTTTTATTGTTTCAGGTTTTTGAGTACTTTGCCTCAATCCGAACCCCAAGTGGCGAGGTACTTATGACACCGGCAGACTTGATGCGTGCAGTTGTCCCTGTGTTTCCACCCTCTGAATCAAATCGTATTAGAGAGGGATATCTCAAAGGGGAATGGATTCCTAGCGAGTTACATTGTGCTCCTTCAATATTTTTTATGCTTTTCGATACCGACAACGATGGACTTATATCATTTGTAGAGTGAGTTACAATTCTGTTATTGACATTGCTTGTAAAATATTTGAAAAATCTAAAAACTTTCGAGATATCAATCCCAATCAAACAATCAATAACAAATCGACACAATGATTTAACATGGAAAAAGCCACAATTGAAGCACCTCCAACTGTAATAAAAAATCACGGTCGAAAGCCAGAAAATAATCTACTAAGGAGACAAAAAAAAGAAAAGACAAGAAAAGGAATTTATATACGAGTACTCTCAATTACCTAGTGAATCCATGCCCGAATTAAACCTACCACGATGTGTCTCTTTCACCACCGTCTTCACTTCGGAATTGTCTTGCCCAACGTTGAATTCACAATGCCAATGTTGAATTCATGACGATGAGCCACTCTAGAAGCTACCAAAGCTTCAGGCTAAGTTCCCTAGAATCCACCAAAGAACACTGCTCTATTTGGTGAATGAAATAATAAGAACAACCTTGATGTTTGACAATCTGTAGTTCATTAATCAATCGATCATCTTCTATACACCAAGAAAACTCATATAAAACACCCTCCAATAAGAAACATTTTGTTTTCTCTTCCTCTCTAAGAATTTGGACAGGTTAAACCTTAAAAACAACAAACGACACACTTTATAAAAAAACAGAGTCGCGAAGACCGCTTGAGCACACACTTCACCGCTCGAGTGGTTTGAATAAACGGCGGTGTAAACACAAAGGCCAATTGCTCGAGTGCACACTTCACCGCTCATCCGAAGAAAAATATTTCCTAGAAGTTCAGTTTGTAGGCAGAGATACTAGATGGTTCACATCACCACTCAAGCGCACAAATGATCGCTTGAGCAGTCAAACAACTTTGACTCCATTTGTGCTTGGCAAACAAGGATTGCTCAAGATACAGAATTACAGTACAAACTCCTCTATACAGGCACAATTCGGGTTGGATTTGCATCTAAACACTCATAGCCTTATTGAAACAAAAGTGTGAATAAAATTACAACTAAAAGGAGTTTTATCAAACGAGATTACCAATTACAAAAACCTAACAATATCTACAAAAAGGGTTCATTAAAGTTTATTTTTTTAAAATTTTTTTTTGCAACAGGTATATTTTTCTTGTTGCACTACTCAGCATCCCAGAATCAAGCTTTTCTGTGGCATTTAAAATGTTTGACCTCGACAATAATGGGTAGGTCTAAACTCTAAATCTAATGTGTGTTCATCAACCACTAAGGAATCTAGTAGTTTTTTGAACAATCAATATCACTACTCGGTGTTGTTTTACCTTGAAATATGTCCATTTGTTCTTCTCTCTTTTTGCTTTCATTTAATTTCTTTTCTTATCTCTGTGGTTTTGGTATTGATTAAATAATTCAAGAAGTGTAGCTTCCTCATTTTTTTTCATGTAAATTTAATCATCAAAAACAAAAGTATTCCAAGTAGAGTTCATGTGTAGAGTGTTTGTTATGTTCCTGAGAAGAACGAAATCCAAACTGACCCAAAAGTTTCTGATATGGATTAATTATTTTGGGTATTTGTTTAAGAAATTATAACAATCATCGGATGACTACAAACTACTGAAAGAGAATCACTGGGCTACAAAGAGGTATGACCTTGTATTGATTAAGAACTTGATTTAAATGCTAGCATAACATAATTTGTAATTTTATATAAATATAACAATGTTTTTTTGTTTTTTTTTTTTTTTAGTGACATTTGATATTTCTAATTGTATTATATGCTAGAACCATAAAAGCATCACAAGTGACTGTCAAATATCTCATGTATGAGTATTTTCATTTCCTAACTTTAAGCATCATAGTGCATCATAAGTCTAAGTTCATTGGTTTATTTATTTTTTATTTATAACGATGCAAGCAAATGATTGTTCAATTTGTTTATACCTTCTTCTATATCTAGAAAAATAGCTTGTATTTTTTTTTTTTTTTGTTGAAACTCATAGAATGATATCTTCTGCTAATATTTTGTATGGATTTTCAAGTTTTCATCTTGTTTACCTGAATAAACAGAGAGATAGACATGGACGAATTTAAGAAGGTGATGACCTTGATGCGAACACATAACAGACAAGGGGCTCACCACAGAGATGGACTTCGTATCGGACTAAAAGTTTCAGGTTCTGTAGAAGATGGGGGCCTTCTAGAGTACTTCTTTGGAAAAGATGGCAAGCAATGCCTAGAACATGGGAAATTTGTTCAGTTTTTGAGAGACTTGCATGATGAAGTAAGTCAAGCAACTCTCTCTCTCTCTCTCTCTCTCTCATATTTTCTCTCTCATATTTTTCAGGGATTCAGTTAATATATATGGTATGGTAAAAATAAGTCATTTACTTCTTTATCTCACTTAGTAGTGTTCATCTAACGTTTTTTTGATACTTCATGTTAATAATCTATACTATTATATAAAGTTTATACTTGAGTTAGTATAAACTGTTACACTTTTTAGACCTTAATAACTGCTCTAAATTGCTTTAATTCTCTTGGATCCAACTGCTTCAATTAAGTACAATAGTTATCAAAACCAATTCCTTGAGGATTAATTGTGAAAGGATTAATAATCCCATACATTAGTGTAGGATTAGTTATTTAATTAAATTAGTGAGATAACCATTTATTATGCATTCATTTTTTTTTTCATAGTTGAAATTATGATTTCCAATCCCTCTCAATATTAAAAATTCGCCAATTTCTTCGGATTGAATGTCTGCCGTATATGTAATCCGGTTAAAAGATTTACAATCAAACATAGGATTGTGAGTCTATAGACTGACAATCCCAATCCTATCTTATAATCCTACTAATCAAACATGTCCTCACATAACTGTTATTTTATATTTCGCACACCTCTAGTAATTATAATCTATATCTTTTACACTTTTGTAGATATTGCGGTTGGAGTTTGCCCATTATGACTACAAGTCACAAGGAACCATAACTGCTAAGGATTTTGCATTGTCAATGGTTGCATTTGCTGACATGCAACAGGTAAACAAGTTTCTTGACCGTGTTGAAGAATTAAACGATGAACCAAATCTCAAAGACATACGCATTACATTCGAAGAATTCAAGAATTTGGCAGAGCTTCGTAAAAGGTTACGCCCCTTGTCGCTCGCAATCTTTAGTCATGGGAAAGTGAATGGGCTCTTGACAAAGCTTGATTTCCAAAGAGCTGCATATCATGTAATAAACTTACTATGCACTTATTTTTTTTCCAGTCAATTGAGCATATTTCATAACTGATATTAACAGAGTTAGTATGTTTGGTTGCAAGGTTTGTGGTATCTCTCTCACAGAGAATGTGGTGGATATGATATTTTATGTGTTCGACACTAATCATGATGGGAGTTTGAGCTCGGATGAATTTTTAAGAGTATCACAAAGACGGGAAAGGGACGTCACACTACCAAGAGAGGGGGGATTCATGGGATTGTTTTCTTGCTGGTTGGAGTGTACAAATAATTGCTCTTATTCAAAGATGCTACTTTAAGTTTTTCTTTCTACTGATGAATGATGACACTGAGGCACTAGTGGAGCTCATCAACCACCCTCAGCATGGCCAAAGTTGGATCGGAGTACAGCGCAAAATCTCCAAGAAGAACTACTGGAAAATACCCAACGTTTCGCACCCTCAGGAGTTTGCTTGCAATTGAGGGCACTTGGAGGACCTTTCTTCAAATCTAAGTAATTTGTAATGAAGTTATTGAATTCTTAATAATTTTGTGATTTTCCAATTATTTGCAGCATTATTTAGCTTTCTTGTTATGATTTGAAACTCAATTGTACTAGATTTTGTTTTTTTGGTAGATTGGTGGCAAGTGATGATGGTGACACCAGCAACTATTTATTTAATGAAACTGTAAATATTTTTTTATTACTAAATTGTTTTGTAAAATATTGTTTGAACATTAATTTGTGTTTATCTATATGTCAATTAGTTGGGAAAATCCTTATATTTTTTTCCTTTTTGTATTATTAAAAAATGGGCAACAACCCACAAACAATAGACAATAATATGGCTGAAAAATTAAAGGCAACAAAACAATCACAAAACACAATTTATTTGGCAATCAAAAAAAAAAATGTGGTTCGGCAAAAATGTCCACGTTTACGGGTCCAACTCCGAATTAACTTCTACTATATAATAATGGGGTTATAAAATATCATCTCTAGTCACAACTAGAGGCATACGATCATTAAGATAATATTCTTGGGTCACTAATCAACAATTATATCATCATCACTAAGGTAGGTCTCAACAAAATCAACAAGAGATGAAATTTATGTATCACCAAAGAGGACATCCCAAACTACCAATCCAATAGAGCTTTGGCAAGATCTGCTCCAATCAAAACGTAGAGCTCGTTTTCATGAACAACCCTCTGAAATTTCATCAGGATCGAGTAAGAAACGACCAACCAATCTTAACTTGAACTATGAAAAAAAACTAGCTCTTTCTTCACTTCTCTCTCTCTCTCTCTCTCTCTCTCTCTCTCTTTTCTGTTTTGTTACTATGTTTGTTGTTTGAAATTAGAGACCAAAAGTCTTGAACTATGAAAAAAAACCGACTCTTTCTTCACTTCTCTCTCTCTCTCTCTCTCTCTCTCTCTCTCTTCTGTTTTGCTACTATCTTTGTTGTTTGAAATTAGAGACCAAAATTCTTGAACTATGAAAAAAAACCAACTCTTTCTTCACTTCTCTCTCTCTCTCTCTCTCTCTCTCTCTCTCTCTCTTCTGTTTTGCTACTATGTTTGTTGTTTGAAATTAGAGACCAAAAGTCTCTTTTCCATCCTTTAGTCATTGGAAGTCACAAAGTTTCCAAGAGAAGCTTTACAACTAATAATAAAATAAAAAATTTATTGATTCATTTGAGTCTTGTGTGGGACCCACTCTAATTAGGAGAGATATCACCCAACAAATCTCCCTCTCCCAACTTAGGTGGGGGGGGCACCACCAAACCAGCTTTGCTTGTACAAAAATCATGCTTCTCCTTAGACAAAGACTTAGTCATCATATCCGACCTATTCTCATCGCTGTGAATCTTCTCAAGTTGAAGCAATTTTTCATCCAATACATCACGTATTCAATGATACCTCACATCAATGTGCTTCGACCTTGAGTGGAATGTCAGATTCTTGCTCAAGTGGATAGTACTTTGGTTGTCACATAAGAGAACATACTTCCTTGCTTTAACCCCAATTCATGTACAAATCTTTTGATCCATAGCATCTCCTTGCATTCCTCTGCCATTGTAATGTACTCGGCTTGCGTGGTAGATAAAGAAACATATTTTTGCAACTTAGATTGCCAAGAAATAGCTCCTCCTAAAAAAGTCATCAAGTACCCCGATGTGGACTTTCTAGAATCAATGTCTTTAGCCATGTCTGCATTTGCGGAGCCTTCTAGCTGAGATTTTCCATCTCCAAAGCATACACTCATCTTGGAAGTGCCTCTAAGATATCTGAGAATTCGTTTCACCGTAGCCCAATGATCTTTTCCAGGATTAGAAAGAAATTTACTCACAACGTCAATTGCATAAGCTATATCTAGCCTAGTGTACACCATAATATACATCAAACTACCAACGACAGATGTATAGGGAACTCTCTTTATTTCATCATTTTCTTTCTCACTTCCTGGACATTGCTTTGAACTAAGTTTGAAGTGATTTGCAAGTGGAGTACTCTCCGATTTCTCCTTATCCATGTGTAATCTTTCAAGCATTTTCTTAATGTACCTCTCATGTGATAGCCAAATCTTGCAATTCTTCATGTCACGAGTGATCTTCATGCCAAGTACTTGCTTGGTAGGATCTAAATCCTTCATAGCAAAGGATTTGCTAAGCTTTTCCTACAAATTGTCAATTTTAGATGTGGTTTGTTTTGTGTCCATACCTTTTCTAGGCAAGATGTGGTTCGGTCTGTGCCCCTTAGGCCTCGTTTGGGAACAGGCTAATTTAGTAACTTTTTGGCTATTTGGCTAAAAAGGTAGCTAAAAAAAACTTGTATGTTTGGGATGACTTTTTGGCTAATTACGAAAAGCTGTGCAAAAAGTAGAGAGAAGCCGTAATCTTTGACTTTTTGGTATGGGTTGTTGGCTTTTTGGCTAATTGGCTAAAACAAAACGTCCCCAAACGGGGCCTTATTCACTTCATCCATTGCCTTGTACTTTGTCTTGTTGCATTTAGCATTTAGGATCATTATCTTTTCCTAACAGATCATTTCTCACTTATATTATACCACCCAATTACTTGTACTCTTTCTATGAAACACATAGTTCTGCATGTGCCCGCACCCTTTTCACGTTGAAGCATGGTTTTGTTATGTGTAAGCATCTATGCTGCGTTGAGGACAGTATTGAGGATGTAGGCACTTAGCCTGTGTTAGGTGTCGTTTGGCTGTGCCCACTTCTTTTATGTGTTAAACGTAGTTTGTTTTGCATCCCCATCCCTTTATGGTATTTGTGTGGTAAGCTCTGCTTGTGGTTTGATTATTTTGTTACATTGTATATCATTTGCATTGTTTCATTTTTGCATTCTGCCCCTGAACTACGCTGGTTTGATTCCATGCAAAGGGATACGTAGGCAACCCTCGGGTTCAACCAACTGCATCTGCATTTTGTTTGTTTACCTAAGTCTTATGGCCTTGTCAAAATGGGTTGTCTTTAGACTTTGACATTCACTCACGTCATTTCATGATTTTGAGTTCTGTCAAAGAGGGGCAACTATAGATGCCCCATTTTTGACGGCCCTTAAGACTTGGGCACCTCAGGTTGATCACTTGATGATGAAAAGTGACGCTGTACAAACGTTCAATTTCTTCAGCAAGAAGAGCTTCTAATCCCAACCTTACACCCCATTTTTGACCAAAACTATTTTAGACCAAAACTATTTAGACCTTAAAACCCTCTTTTCCAAAATATTTCTCCAAATGTTTCTACGATGTTTCGAGGCTCGCGATTCGTTTAAAATATTACACTTTTCGATAAACCGAGTAAGGACAAAGTGGAGATAAATGAAAGAGAGGTGAACTCTTTGGAAAAATCTTTGAAACTTGTTATTTATAGGTTTGGAGTTGAAGAAAATAGGAGGGGATGGAAGAAAACCAATCAGGGGAAATGTTAGGCATCAATCAGTTAGAATAAAAATGAGCAACCTTTACTAAAATAGTAATATCTCTTTGCACACTTAGAAATTATATGTGAGGCTGTTTCCATTGGAAAGTATACTTCTGGGGCTTCAATTTAGACTCAAGAATGACCTAAAACCGAGTCTGGATGAGGAAGATATGCCCGTTTGAAATCAGGCCTAAAAACATATTTTTGCCTGCCGACCACTTGTTCCTGGAAGCCAGATTCTTGCATATATTTTGTGCCAGTTGTTTCCACATTGCTCCACCTGTCTCTATATAGATATTTTCGGCTGAGGCTCATGTTTTCTATATATATGGGACCTTTCCTCTTGGTTCAAGGTTAGAAAAATTTGGAGAAAGAAATTAGGGTTAGGGTTACAAAAATTCCCAAAAGCTCCCAATACTTGCATAGCAGTCTCTCATTCTATCTTATAACCTACACACTCTCTCTATACACTTCCTGAACCAAAAATTTAGCTCTTCTTGCTAAGGTTCTTGAGCCCAAATTTCAGCCATTGAGAGTGAGAATTTGTGGGTTTGTTAACAAAAAAGTTACCTTGCTTCAAGAGGTATAACTTGTGCAACCTTTACACTACTTCTTTCCTGTCTTTTCTTACTGTTTTTGGACTGTTTTTTCACTGTTTTTATGGGCTGAAGCTTGTAGTTTAAAGCCATTAAAGGTAGAGGGGTTGACTGCCTTTTTTTTAACCTTGTCTTCTAGGCTTTTACCTTTGTGTTTTCCATCTTTTCATCAACTTTTTTTTGGAGCTTTTTACCATTGATTTTCAAAGGTTTTGAGAGGCTAAAAATGTGGTTTTGAAGTCCTAAAAATGGAGGGGTTATCCACCCCTCCTTATGCTTGTTTACTAGCTTAAATTCCTCAATATTTTAGCTTATTGTTTTAGTTATTTTTGTCTTCATTCCAACAGTTTTTTGGACTGTTTTAGGACTGTTTTTAGTTGTTCATTGCATTTGAGCTTTGTATAACATACTTGTAGTGTAGTAGTCCTTATAGGTTTGGAGGTTTAAGCCTTAGTCACCAACCTATTTGAGTTAATAGTGTTTATTTCTTGCTTTTCATACTTGTACTCACCTCTAATCATCTCTGCAACCTCCCTCATTTCTTGATTTTTTATTTGTTTTGAGAGTTGTTTCAAACCGATTGTTCGTTTAAGCTTGAGATAGAGGTTGTTGTGCTTAATGGTTTAATCCCTTTTAGGGGTTCATTATCAATGACATGGCATCTCTCTCATGCCTTAAACCGAACCTTGGTTTGACAATTCCCTCCTTTAGAGGACTTAAAGCTCACCATTGGACTCAATGAACTAAAGAACGGTTGGTAATTAAAATGAAGTAATAAAAAAAGGGACTAAAATGATGCAAGATAATAACTTGGTTAGGGTTCAATCGGACGTTAATTGAACCCTTGAGTCTTGAGTCGTTTCATACTCGTTAATGATGAAAACGGTTCAAGAGTCATGGTCAACCATTATTGTATTTCAAGTTTACAAGCCTTCTAATTGAAGATAGTTTTCCTTTCATATATAGCTTCCAATTTCTTCCACAAAGTGTGAGCATTGGTTTCTGGAGCCACACGGTGAAATGCACTTTGATCAACCTAATTGTGAATTTGAATAATGATTTTTTTATTCATTATCATCCAATCTTCAACATTTACATCATTCGGTCTTTTACTTTCACCATGAATCGGTCAATACAAGTCCTTAGTGTAAAGGACATTCTCCATTTGTGGTTTCTAAATTGCATAATTTGAATAGGTCAATTTTATCATAGCCCCCGAATTATCTTCCATTCTAAAATTCACACAAGAATTTTATCACACTTGCAAGGCACAAATTGTGTGCTCTGATACCACTTGTTGGGAAAACCCCTATATTTTTCCTTCCTCGTGTAATTAAAAAATGGGCAACAAACCAAAAATAACAGACAATAATATGGCTGAAAAATTAAAAGTAACAAAACAATCACAAAACAACAAATTTATGTGATTCGACAAAAATGCCTACATCCACAGGTCCAACTCTGAATCAATTTCCACTATAAAATAATGAAGTTACAAAATATCATCTCTAATTACAACTAGAGGCATAAAATCATCAAGATAATATTCTTGGGTCGCTAATCAATAATTATATTATCACCACTAAGGTCAGTTTCAACAAAATTAACAAGAGATAAAGTTTAGGTACCAAAGTGAATATCCTAAACTACCAATCCAAGAGAGTTTTGACAACATTCACTCCGATCTAAACATATAGCTCATCTTCATGAACAATCAACTGGAATTTCATCAAGATTGGGTAAGAAATGACAAACCAATCTTCACTTGAACTATAGAAGAAAAAAAAAACCTAGCTCTTTCTTCACTTTTATCTCTCTCTCGGCTCTTTTCTGTTTTGTTATTGTGTGTTGTTTGAATTTAGACCATAAGTCTCTTTCACATCCTTTAGTCTTTGGAAGTCACAAAGCTTCCAAGAGAAGCTTTACAAACAATAATAAAATAAAAAACTTGTTGACTCATTTGAATCTTGTATGGACCACTACTACAAAAATAGTTAAAGATCACACTTTGAGAAAAAAAAAGATCTCACTTTTATTGGAAGTGTGATAAAAAAAATTATATTGATATTTTTATCACACTTAATTTGATGGAGTGTGATAATATTTATTTTTTATGTCACTTTTCAATTAAGTGTGATTATATATATATTTTTTTAATCACACCTTCTAATTAAAGTGTGATTATATATACACTACTACTTTTTAATCACACTTTTTAAATAAGTGTGCTTATAAATATATTTTTTAATCACACATTATAATTAAAGTGTGATTATATATATATTTTTTAATCACACTTTAATTAGAAAGTGTGATTATATATACACTACTACTTTTTAATCACACTTTTTAAATAAGTGTGATTATAAATATATTTTTCAATCACACATTCTAATTAAAGTGTGATTATATATATATTTTTTAATCACACTTTAATTAGAAAGTGTGATTATATATACACTACTACTTTTTAATCACACTTTTTAAATAAGTGTGATTATAAATATATTTTTTAATCACACATTCTAATTAAAGTGTGATTATATATATATTTTTTAATCACACTTTAATTAGAAAGTGTGATTATATATACACTACTACTTTTTAATCACACTTTTTGAATAAGTGTGATTATAAATATATTTTTTAATCACACATTGTAATTAAAGTGTGATTATATATACATTACTAGTTTTTAATCATATTTTAATTGAGTGTGATTATATATATATTTTTTAATCACACATTCTAATTAAAGTGTGATTATATATATATTTTTTAATCACACATTCTAATTAAAGTGTGATTATATAGTTAGTGGCTTTGGTCCAGTCCAAGATCGGACTGGACCGTGCTGTTGGGCTCGTAGGGGCTGACCACGGGTCCCGTTTTGATAATTTGAACGGTTCAATGTGTAGAACTCGTCGAGTACTATATGCCTGTAAAAAATCACGTTGATCGGATATCGATAGCTATGTGAACAAAACAGTTTTTTATCAACCGTTAATTTTTTCACTGTCCATTTTTTTATACAAAACTGATTTGATCACATAGCTATTGATATCCGATCAACGTGATTTTTTATAAGCATGTAGTACTCAACGAGTTCTACACATTGAATGGTTCAGATTATCAAAACGGGCCCAAAAAATGGGCCCCATGGGCCGAACTATACGGGTCCAGTCTTGATCTCAACTTGAGACAAGCTGGACCCGATTATATAGAAATTACTACTTTTTAATCACACTCCCTAAATAGGTGTGATTGTATAAAATATTTCAATTTAATTTTTATATAAAATATACAATTCCCAAATTTGCGCCTCTATTCTACACCCATGAATGACAGAGGACGACTCTTTCCATTCCCAACAAAGTTGAATTTCACAAACACACAGGTCTCTTCTCCTCATTACAACAAAACTGGGTTTTCACGGATTCACATTAACGACATACAGTAAATGTAAGCCGTGGTAAATAAAAACGTAAACGTTACCAAACACACCCTTAAAGATCACACTTTGATAAATGAAAATATCTCACTTTTATTAGAAATGTGATAAAAAAAAATTAAATTAATATTTTAATCGTTAAGTATGATAATATTTATTTTTTATATCATTTTTTAATTAAATGTTATTATATATATGTTTTTTAATCACACTTTCTAAGTGTGATTATATATATATTTTTAATTAAGTGTGATTATATTTATTTTTTTAATTAAATGTGATTATATTTATATATATATAGTATCACAGTGGAAACACAAACAAATCAAATCCTCTCTCCCCCCGTCTTTCCCTCTCCCCTTCTCACCACTCACTTAGGTGCCGTTTGATAACATTTATGTTTTTAGTTTTCTGTTTATATTTACAAAAATTTTAAAAACTCAAATAAAAACTTGTTTGGTAAATTTTTGATTTATAAATCATTAGTCTCAGTTTATAAATTTGGCCAAAAAATGTAAACTCAAAAAATGTGTTTCCGTTTTGAGTTTTGAGTTTTTTTTTTTTTTTACCACCCAACACTAGCCACCACCCGCTACCATTTTCCACTACCGTCTTCCGCCACCACCACCTATCACCCACCTCCCACCACCACTTGCCACCACCACTCACCACCCACCACTCACCTGCCACCACCACCCGCCACCACCACCCACCTGCTACTTACCATCCACCACCACCCACCACCCACCTGCCACCCACTCGCCACCGCCACCACCACCCACCACCCGCCACTAACATCCACCGTCCGCCACCACCACCTGCCACCACCACTCACCACCCACTACCCGCCACCACCACCCACCTGCCACCACCACTCACCACCTACAACCACTACTACCACCACCCACTCGCTACCACCTACCACCCGCCGCCACCACCACCCACCATTACCCACCCACCCACCACCACCACCACCACCCGCCACCTACCCACCACCATCCACCATCCGCCACCCACCTACCCCCACCACTCGCCACCACCATCCACTCGCTACCACCCACCACCTACCACCGTCACCCACCCACCTACCATCACCACCCACCCGCCACCACCCATCACCACCCGCCATGCACTACCTACCTACCACTACCACCACCACTACCCACTCGCTACCACCCACCACCCGTCACCATCACCCACCCACCCACCCACCACCACCACCCGCCATCCGCCTTCCACCTGCCACCACCACCCGCCACCACTACTACCACCACCCACTCGCTACTACCCACCACCTGCCACCACCACCCACCCACTCATCACCACCACCTACCCACCACCACCACCCGCTACCCACCACCCACCGTCACCACTTTCCACTACCGTCTTCCGCCACCACTTGCCATTTCTCGCTATTTTTTATATTTTTAAATTTGTTTAAACATTTTGTCAATTATCAAACGCGTTTGTTGTTTATGTTTTTCAAAAAATAAACAAAAAATAAACAAAAATCAGTTTATAAAATTTTTATAATATAAACTGAAAACGTAAACGTTACCAAACAGACCCTTAGCACTAACTAGTGTTTTATTATCTTTCTCTCCCTTGTATTAGAAACCCTTACTACAACAAAATTGAGTTTTTACAATTTCACATCAACGACATACAGTAAATGCAAGACGTGATTTCTCACTTTTACGACTTGCTTTTTTAGCATATCGTAAATAATTTCCCAACCACAACGTGTCTATTACGTACGTCGTGAATGCTAATAATGATGATTTTTTTACGGCTTGCAATGTTAGCCGTAAATAATAAAACTTTCTATGAAATGCATATGACATGCCGTTAATACATCAACTATATATGACATACGTACACTAACTGTTAAAAAATATTAAATATTTCACGACGGATAAAAAATTAACCGTTAAAAATTACACTTCTCACAACGCACAAAAGCAAACCGTTTAAAATATTTTTCACAACGCGCAATTGCTATTGTGAAAGATTAGGGGAAAAAAAAAAAAAAGTGCCAAAATAAAAGTTTTGAGCGCTAAAATGAAAAATTTAGCGGCAAACGAACGAAAACAAACCCCAAAAAATAAAATAATAATAATAATAATCCAAAACAACACCTGCACTATCAGAATTAAAAGAAATAAGAATCGACACGTGGAGAATAGCATAACCATTTTCTCCATCATCGACGGCGACCAGTGCTTCCGTCGGCGACCTTTTCTTCGTCTGTCAGGTATGTAATTGCATCATTCTTTGTATCTCAGTCCCTCTTCTCAGTCCTCTTTGTCCAAATTTGAGGTAATTCGTGATGAGGCATAAGGCGATTGAAACCACCGCCTCAACACTTCGAAGCTATTTTCTGAATCTTTGAAACTATTTTCCGAATCTTTGAAACTATCTAATATCTATCTATGTTTTTCTTACATAGCCCTAAAGTTGTTCGACATCAATCGGCTTAGGGCAAACAGAAGTTGCAACTCCTATTCTTGAACAGAGCTTTGATTCTTCTTCTTCTTCAACATAGCTTCGACTTGCAGCCCTAACAGGTTAGTTTCGACGTTTCTTCTTCTTCCAGCCCTAACAGGTTAGTTTCGACGTTTCTTCTTCTTCTTCTCTATTTTTCGATCCTTCTATGTTCTTCGACTCCTCTTTCCAGGTTTGAAATTCAAAGTTTTTATGCGAGTATTCTCGCAGTTTGGTCTTAAAACCCAAAATCAAGTGCGATTTATGTACTTGTAATTTGAAAATACTCCTATGAAGTTCGGTTTTCATTATTTATTTATTATTATTGTCATTATTGAGTTCAAGCATGTGTTGTTGACGAATTTCACTTATCTTTCTGCATTTTTCTAGTTTTATTTTTTTAATCTAACATTGTGGTATGAATTACTTTTGACAAATTTGGTCAGATTTATTAAGTTGATCCCAGTCCTCCTGAGGAAGATGGCTCAGAAGAATGCCCTTGTTTGGAAATTGCCTAGTGTTGAAATTCTTGGCTGCACAACCGTGATTTGTTCTCAGCTTCCCTCTTCATCTCAATTGATGAAATGTAAGGAAGCTAGTTACAAGGGTTTTGATTTTTCTGACTTTTCTTTTGCAATTTTGTGGATAAGAATCTATAATCTAATGATGAATTATGTGTTAATGGGAGCTAGTTACAAGGGTTTTGATTTTGGTGGATAATTTGTAAATCTAATGATGAATTGTGTGTTTACAGAGTACAAGTCCTGAATGCCTTGGAGTGGAGACTTTCTGCTAGTTTCCTTTCTTGTGAGCCTCTCTCTCTCTCTCTCTCTCTCTCTCTCTCTCTATCTCTCTACTTTAGTTTTAGTTTTTTTTTTTTTTTGAGTTATATAAATTGTGATATCTTCTGTTAATGGAACCAAAATGGATGCTATGTATTGTCTACAAACAATGTGACTCTAACGGACCACTTTCTTTTTCTTGCGAGTTAGTGATAGAGAGTTCTTGAGAATGCTAACGGACCACTTTCTAGCCTCAAATACCTTTTTTTGTAGAACAAATGAACAACTGGGTTTTTGCTTTTTCTTTATGATGAATCCTTTTCTTTTTCTTTTTCTTTTTGGTCTGGATCCTCTATAATGACTTAGCTTTTCTTTGTGGATTACTTTTTCTAATTGTTTTTGACTCTTCTAAGTGCAACACTTCTGCTAGATATATCTTTATCTATATAAAAAGGTGACCTTTATTTTTATTTTCCTCTGTTTTAAAGTCAACCAAGAACATTTTTGCATCTTGCTTTCTTATTTTTTCCCTAAATCTTCAACCTAAAGTGCACATTGTTAATTTTTAACCCTGTTTATTGATGCGCCCTATTTTTGTAAAAAAATAGGAGTTTCTTTCACAGGGGTCATGTGTTATACTACCCTTACATTCTTCTTTAGGTAATAAAGCTAGGTGTCCTTGTATGTAAGGGAGAAGATTATTATATTGAAATCTGAAGGGTCTCAATTAGAGTTACAATTACAATGTCAAAAAGGAGTAAAATAAAACATCCTAATACCATAATTTCTCCGCATGAAGCATTGGACTTAAAAAAAAGTTAAAATTGAGGGTGGGCTCATTTTCTATAAGGAGGGTCTATGTTCCAGTTCTTTCTACACTTGATGTTACTTTTGTACTAGTTATAAACTAAAAAGTAGTGGAGTTCTGTTTCTCTTTAAAATAATAGTTCTCCTTTTTAAGAGTGGTGGAGTTCTGTTTCCCTTTGTTCCCAAACTTTTAAGTTTTCAATTTATTTTCAAAAAGATTTTCAATAGTGGAAAGAAAAAGATAAAATCAGCTTTACTTTCCATTATGAAGAATAGTTACAACAGAAATTCAAACTGAAATGTAAATAAATGATCATTTTGTTAACATCTCAACCCTTAACTTCTTCAATGCTTCACTTCATTTGACGGTTCTTGACTTCAAGACTACAATCAACTGAAACCATGCTTAAATGCGCAGAAGGGGAAGAAGTATAAACAATCACCTTTCAGATTTAAAGGTACTATAAAGCAAGAGTTAGAGAGAATATTGGTGCTAGTTGTATAATTTAAATTTAACTTCTGTCGGTGATGAGGGTAGAACTGGGAATATTTCTTGGAAGCTATGCTTTTAATCAATCATGGACATAATTGTGTGTCCTCATTTTCTGCAGGATTTTTCACAGAAGCAATATCTTCTTTTGTTTCTGTCCCTTGGCATGCCCATTATGTTCAAATTTGTGGTGGTGTTTATATGAGGTTGTTTTTTTTTTTTTTTTTTTTTTTTTTTTTATTATTTTTTTTAATCGTTGCAATATTGTTTATGCTTCATTGGAAGATATTCAATCTATTTTTAAATTGGAGATGGTAGGGACACAACAGCATATTATATTTCACTGCATACTAATATCAACTTCTTTTTTGATATGTCTGTATGATACCCTTTATGTTGCCTCTACTGATGTATACTGTGTGACAAAAAAAGACAAAAGAAAAAGTTAGGAGGGTAATTATTGAATGTCAAATGAATAATTTCATTGTCAAAATTTTACTACTGTGTAAATTTCATTTTAAACTGCCTAGTCATCATTTTGCACTAGTGGGCAATATTGGACCCTAGGATCTATCAAGGTGTTTTCTTTGGAAGGTAATGGATATTTAACAACAATGGAATCACCTTTTTATATTCCTATATTATGTCTTGCTTGTATGCTCAGACCATTACCTGTGAAGAGTGAAGCAGAATGCTCAAACATGCATCTTTGAAATTCTTTTTATTTTCTGTCTGGTTGCAATACAATTAACATCAGATTTTTCCTTTTATATTCTTTATGGGAAGGATTGAGTGGTGAGTTCTTGTTAGAACTTAGAAGGTTCGTTTTTTCTTCCTTGTGATATATATATTTTTTCATTATTGCTAGGCTACGAGAGTTAGGAAGAAAGTAAGGACTGTCAAATTACTACTTTAAAATGTGATATTTCTTATTGTACAAGGACCGGATGATTATTTTTCATTTTGGTTTTGTAACTTTGTAGTCCTAATATACTGCAATCCCAAAGTTTGAACTTAGTTGTTACTGTACTGTAAGAATATCTTGATCATGAATGAAATGAAGCAGAAGACTTAATGATCGACCCTTTTTTAAATTTTCATTTGGAAGTTTGGAGTGAATGTATCTGGTTTAAGGATACCATATATTTTGTGAGAAGAATACCAGCTTCTTCCCCCCTCCTCTCATACACACATGGATATGTATGCACACACGAATGCATGCTCACACACTTTCTTAATTATGTTACAAGTTCTTGCCTGTATGTATCAGAAACTACTCCATGCCGCATTGATGGTTCTCTTATATCTTACCTTTTATATGTCTTGCGTTACTATTGAACTTCCTTGCAGCTTCCATGGTGGGCCCTTTCCCTGCTTTGTCTATCAAAAAGAGTGCACTCCATCTTTGTGCTTCGTCTTTTCAATGATTGCTTTGCCACGACTCTCTTCCATGCTGCACTGGCCGTGCTTCTTAACCAAAAGTGGCATCTGGGTTTGATTATTTTCAGGTGATATTTTAATTAATTATTCAACTTCCATAACACTAAGATGGGTTTGTTTTGACTTTTGTCATGATATTATTACAGTGGAGCTGTTTCGATAAAGATGAATGTGCTTCTTTATGCTCCACCTTTACTATTACTCATGTTGAAGGTACATCAATCTGTGGCTTTATTTTTTGAAAAAAATAAAAGTGTTATCTGGTTATAGCATATAATTACTGAAGCAACGATTTACATAGTACAGGCTATGGATATAGCAGGGGTGTTTTCGGCTTTAGCAGGTGCAGCAATTGTGCAGGTGCTAGTTCTTACATTTCTGCTTTTGTAAATTGTTGTGCATCATAATACACAGATGAACGTAGAATGATATTAATATTAAGATTTTTATGGACAAACCTGAGTCTTTTGCTGCATAACGCATCTGATTGCTTCTTTTTGTGGATGCCTTTTTGTTTTCATCTATCCACTGTTTTGTAAGAGTGATGCTAGGACCCCAAATAATCTATTAAATTTTTTACCAAACCTCTGCTAGTGTTCCATTGAAACAGAAGTCATGGTTTTCAAATTGAAAGAATTGATTTTCATTAATTAGGTATTCATCCTATAATCTCATATATCACTTTAAATTGTAGATCATGTATAGATATGATAAGATACTAACATCTCTTGAAGTAACCTCCTAACCTGAAAGGGGAAAAAAGTTACTTCCTTTATGTAGTGAACATTCTGCCGGTGTCTTTCAGGCTGTCAAAATGCTGTGTTTGGTTCAAGTTTGTTTTGCTGTTTTTATGCCCAATCGTGGCCACTATTGCTTCACACAGCTTGATTCCTCATGTTTGATGCAATTTGCTTCTTGTGGAACTGTAATGCTGTTCTATGTTTTTTCGCTTGGAAGTTTTGGGTATTTAACTGTTGTGTTGTGTTGTGTTACTTACCGCTTTGCAGAAGCAATTCAGGAAACAAAACATCTGTCAAGGCCAAGTACAGAACAAGAAAGATGCTTCTGAAAGGATGGATAACGCATTCCCAGATCAGATGACAGCCAGCACTTCAGATGGGTCACAGCTAGTAGAACCTCGTGTGCAAAACCAACTTGAGCAGTCCGATGCTGAGAGGAAACGTGCATCTGTTCATGATAGAATGAGGGTACCTGTTACTTACGACGATCTGATTGGAGAGGAGGATCCAAAAGACAAATCAACCTAATCTGGGAAGAACTGCATGTTTCTGTGGTTCGAACAGTTTTGTGAATTTTTGGTTCTCCAATATAAATTCCTTTCCGGCATTCTCTTTCTCAGCTACCAAGGTAATAAAAGACAAATCAACCTACTTTTTTTTTCCAAGAATTAGACTGGTTAATTGTTTCCTTATTTTAGATTGCTTGGTCTGTAAGACTTATTATAAATAAATATGTAAGCCTGATAGCAAAATAACTTTTGATTAATAATATCCATAATTTCTCTTCCTTGTGGATTCAAGGTTTTATCTTTCTCATTTATTCGACAACCTATTTTGTCTACTAGGAATCGCGCAATGGGATTTGCCGAAAACATCTTGAGACGATCTTCTTGTTATTAAAACGATAGTGATGATGAATCTGAAAAATGAGTGAATCAAAGATTCTGGTGAATATCAGTTGGTAAGGCAACAAAGAAAAATCTGTGACTGGTGATTGTCTGACTTATATTTTGTTCTGAATTAAATATTTTATCTGCAAACAAAAATGTGTTATAACCTAAAACTATCTATTTCAGTTTCTTGGAGGAAATCATCCTTGGGAGTGGTCAAAACTTTGTATTAGAGGTATTTCTTTAACCATGTTAGAACTTTGTATAACGTATTGCATGAATGTTTTCAATACACACGAGTATGATATTTCAAATAAATTATAAGGATGGATTTTCTTTTGCTGAAGTGATCAAGAATATATATATTTTTTATTTGTGCATAAAGCAAATGCAATTATGGTATTCTCCTAAACTAAGTTAACAAAAGCTGCATGCTTACCAAATTCTGTTATTAGCTAATGATATTTGAACACCTCATGCTCATATTGGCACTATTAATGTATCTTGTTAGAAGTTTCTCTTTTTGTTCTCTTCCCTTTTCATATGTAGACTATAGATGATTGTGTATTTTGAGCTCCTTTGGTTCTGCTTCTAAAGGACCTCATTTTTACACTTGTGTTCAATGTATGAATATGATGGTTGCTTCTTGGGATTGCTACCTAATCTAGCTGTGATATCGAATGTGGAATGGGAGCATGTAGCTATCTTTGAAAATGAGGTTGGTGGGTGACTCCAGTATTGAAAGCAAAATATTTATTTATTTAAATCTCTTAGATTGGTGTAGACTGATATAATTAATTTTTCTGTCAATTAGGAAGCAATTAAAACTATTTTCAGGATTAAGATCAAGCAGAAATGATTAATGTTCCTATTTTGGTTTGCTGAATTAACTTTTTAGTTTATTCATATGCATCAACGGTTTCTGGATTAATTTGTGTTTTCATTTTTCAGGTCAAAATTTTTTTGAAGAGATGCAAAATGTGGTCCAAGAATTAAAGAACTTAGTTTTTTAAGTTTTTTCATTTTTTAATATATGTAAGCACAGTTAATTTTTTTTATTTAATTCCTTTGTATATACTTTTGAATATTTAATTTTCATTTATGAAATATATGATGTTATTCTATTCAATATGTGGTTATGATTCAAAATATAGTATATAGTGTGTATTACATTTTTCAAATATGCATACAAAAATAATATTGATTATTTTTCGAATATGTGGAATCTTTTTTTAAAATAGATTTTATTAGTTATTAATCACATTTAAAAGATGTGATCTAAATGTTATTAGTCACACTTAAAAAGTGATTAAAAATGATCCTTTTTAATCACACTTCCAAAGATCACACTTAAAAGGTGTGATCTAAATATTTTTAATCACACTTAAAAGATGTGATCTAAATATTTTTAATCACACTTAAAAGGTGTGATCTAAATGTTATTAATCACCCTTAAAAAGCGTGATTAAAAGTGATCATTTTTAATCACACTTCCAAAGATCACACTTAAAAGGTGTGATCTAAATATTTTTAATCACTTAAAAAGTGTGATCCAAATATTTTTAATCACACTTAAAAGATGTGATCTAAATATTTTTAATCACACTTAAAAGGTGTGATCTAAATGTTATTAAGCACACTTAAAAAGTGTGATTAAAAATGGCCCTTTTTAATCACACTCCCAAATATCACACTTTAATAAAACTTAAAAGGTGTGATTAAATAACATGTATCACACCAAAAAAGTGTGAACTTTATCTGTTTTTGTAGTAGTGGACCCAACCCCAACTATGAAGGATGCCACCTATCACAATTTATGTGTTTAGTTTATAAAAAGAAGGATCATCTCTGATGAAAATATTGTATTCCAATATATTCTTTAGAGCATTTTCAATTGTCTCTCTATGAAGAAAAATTCTTTGAATTCTATCTAAATAAATAAATAAATGAAGGGCATTATTATTCTAACCTAAAAGTTAGACTCATTTTTCAAACTCATTGATGTGACAATCAATCTAAGGTAATTCTCTCTCTCTCTCTCTCTCTCTCTCTTCAAACTCATTGATGTGACAATCAATCTAAGGTAATTCTCTCTCTCTCTCTCTCTTTCTCTCTCTCTCATATTTTTTTAATTATTAGCCAATCATCTTTTTTTTATACATCACTAGATAAATGTGAATGAAATATAAATTATTTTTTTTTTAATTTTTCTTTTTCTTTTTAAATTTCTACCAAAATTAATGATCCAAACATGACGTAAAGAAATATAGAATTGACAAATAGTTTTATGGATTCAATTCTAGTAATCTAAAAATGTAGGACATTCTCAAGATAAAAAAAAGTAACAACTGATATCAAGTCCCACTTATACCTTGCCCCCATAGAGAGTGATTTTTATAGAGTAATGATATACGGACATAATATCGAATTTTCATACATATATCTTTTGATTGAAGAAACCAAAAATGATGCACGCTTTGAATTCTTCACCTTGTCGCTGATGGTAACTAATTAAAAAGCCGATCACTTTGCTTGCCGAAAATGCCACGGCCATATGTTGAAGAGATGAGATCCACAAGGAGGGGAAACTGCAAGGACACAAAAGAAGTGATTGGTAGACATGCCAATGCAGCCACTGGAATAAGTATCCATTCCCTGTTGTTGCCAAACACAAGATAGAGTGCGGAACTGAAGGCTAGAATCATGGCTGTTATGGACATGAACAAGGTAACAAGACCAATTATCAACCTCTTAGGAAAAACATAAAGAAAATCATCCTTTGCATAGCGCAAAGTGAGGATGGACAAGAACATTAATAGAGACACGGTGGATGTGAATAGAGAGATTGCATCTGAAACGATAAAGACAATAAATGCGTTTGCTTTTGAGAAAACCGGGACACCATTTGTGCCATTGGTGCCACCTGGAACAGTGATTACAGCTGCAAATGCTATAGTGGCAATGAGTGCTGCCGCTATTGTGCAGGAGTTCGCAGTGTCTTTCATCCATTTTTCTCCTTCTTTGACTAAGTTTTTGTGTTCTTTAGTAAATACCATTGAAGAAAGTTCATTTTCTTTGTTTCGAAACACTTTGTAATGGGGTGTTACAAACTTCTCTACTTCCTGCATGATAGCCATAGATTTGAAATAATGAAATATATTTGACTTGTTTCTTAGATAAGGTCAGAAACTAAATTTTGAATTTATATTTGAACCAAATTTTGTACTATGCTTTACTAATGAAAAACATGCACATGCTCACAAATAAATGCAATAGACTTCAATGGCATGATAATAAATTTGGGTATCAAATTTTGAATGACATTTGTTCCATACCAATGCATTGTTGGCATATTAGATATCCAAAATTGATTACCATAACATCATTGTTAATAAATAAGTAATGGAATATTAGAATGGAATATATTTATTACCTTAAACCATTGTAACTCACGTTGCATTTGCAAAGCTGCACCCGAAACAAGATTGAGCTTGTCAAAAGGTGCTAATCGTCAAGCCAAGTGCAACATAGTGTTCCAATTTTTGTCCGTCATGAACATCGTAGCTTGTTTATTCCCACTCATTTGATAGATGAGGTTGAAAACATTTTCACAACGATATATAACTGCCAGTCCAAATATGTCAACATTATCTTTGTCCAGAGACCTGACTGCTTGAGGAAATGATTCAACAACCTCTTCAACAACCTCATGAATCCCATTCATTGCAGCTCTAAGGATTACATTGTTGAAAATCAATTTACAAACCTTTGAGTCATTTGAAGATCTAATTTTCTCACACAAGGATTTGACCAGTTGAATTGCTTGAAGATGCTTCAATTTTTGCTTTTGGACATGTTTTATGTGAGGCACTGCAATAATAGAACTCAAAGATGCAGTAAATTTTGTTGAAAGTGTATAAGCAAACAAGAAAAATAATTGAATCAATCTATATTTCAATTAAGTGGTATTCCTTGTCAATTACCTATTAATTCAAGAACTTTCCAAAGCATATTCTGCAATTTTCGGCTCACTGTATGTCATAAAACAAATTAAACTTGTTGGCATTAAACTTGTTGGTATATGGAAGGAAATGTTAAATTTAATAACAAAGGCATTTGAACGTATTCCTAGTAAAAAAATATATTTAATGAACATATAAGTATATTGTATAATTGACAAACTAGCACAAATTTTGACAAGTGAGTTTTATCAATTATTCTCATCTAAAATCTTGTCATATTTTTAAAAAGGTAATAGACACTAATGATATGCTACCCTAAAATGAGGACTAATTCATTTGCCACTACATTTTATATGCAATTTTAGAGATCATGATCTATTTGCTATTCAAACCATACTACAAGCTCAATCGAAGCCCAAGTATGATTGTTTTTTCTCAAAGGGCAAACTGCACAGACCTCCCTTGAGGTTCGTGACAAGTTGAAATTCTCCTTGACAATCCAAAAATTACATTGAATCCCCTATTAGAGTTTGAATTTCAATAGGATTAACTAAAGTATAAAAGTACTAAATTACCCTTACCTAATAATGTCAAATTGCCTTACTGCCAAAAATGCTAGTTACACTTGTAAATGCTAGTTAATACCCATAAATGCTAGGATTAATCCAAAAATGCTAGTTACACTTGTAAATGCTAGTTAATACCCATAAATGACCGAAATCCCCCAGGTTTGAAATTACACATTTGCCAAAAATTTACTAAGGCCTTTTGAAATGTTTGAAGAATCCCACATTTCAAGTTATTCCAAATCAAAACCCCACAATTTAAAATTATACATTTGTCCAAAACTTACTAAAGGGCTTTCGTATTCTTTTTGGAATGTTTGAAGGATCTCACAAGTTTGAAATTATACATTTGTTTAAAACTTAGTAAGGAGTTTTTGTATTTCTTTTGGAATGTCTAAAGAATTTCACATCATATTAGAATGGTTTGAAGAATCTCACATCTTTTTTTGGGAGTGTTATATTGGAGTGTTACATTTGGAAAAAGTACACAAAATTTTTTGTATGTTACATTGGAGTGTTACACTAAAGAATTTTTTTGGAGTGTTACATTGAAGTGTTACAATTTGAAATTATATATTTTCTCAAAACTTACTAAGGAGTTTTTGTACTCCTTTTGAAATGTTTGAAGAATCTCATATTTCAAGTAATTTTTGTACTCCTTTTAGATTGTTTGAAAAATCTCACATTTCAAGTCATTCTAAATAAAAAATGATTCCCATATAAAAATCCATCCCAAATTTGATTCCTAGAAGTTATGTATCTTACCTTTTCAGTACAAAAGAAAAAAAAAAGATATAATAGAAATAAGGGTATAACCGTAAATCTAATTTTCAAATAATATGCCAAATCCACATTTGCAAAATCAATGGGACTAATTTGTCTATAAAAAAATTCTTGGAACTAAACAGATCACCATTCCTCATGATGAAATTTATGAATAATTTTTTCTCCAATTTAATCGTTATTTCTATTATGAAACTTAGTATTTATTTTATAATGTTATAATTTTTTATCATATAAAATTATCATATCAACCTACTTTTTAAAATCTTTCAAATTTATGTATCCATAGATATACACATTAATATACACATAAATAATTTAACATAAATGATCACATTTATTAATTTAAGTAAAGCTTTTATAGCAGGTTATCAAAATAAATTATTAGTTGTACTCTTTAACATTAAATTATTGTTTCTTTTTCCTCCCTATATCCCTAATTAATAGAAATTATTAGGCTAATAAGAAGAACGAAAAAAGAGTTACTAATTTTAATACACTAAACTTTTTTTTGGACAATACTACCCCAAAGTGAAATTTACTACCTCTACTACATGAATCACCTTCAATCTTGAATAAAGATTTTCTAGTGACCATCACCAATGCTATTTTTTCCAACAATTCTCCGACAACTTTATGGCGAATTAAAATTTCACTATCCTTACGATGTGACAATCAATGAAATTTCACAAACTTACTAAAAGAGGTGATAAATTAGCAATACAAGGAAATTTCATTGTGCACTTTAATTTTGTAATCTCAATGTCATGGTGAAATTCATTGTGCGAAGCGAAAATATATATATTTTTGAATAAAAAGAGAAATAGAAAAAGAATAAAAAGAGAAATAATGGATAACCAATACATAGAGAGTAGGGGTGATTGAGGATTAGGTTGGGTCGGGTGATATTTCATCCGTTATCTATCCAAAATTATGCGGATTGGAATCTGCATCCGTCGATCGATTTGGTGGATGCAGATTGAGCGAGACGTGCGGGTTGGTGGATGGAGGAGATCGGCTTGGCAATTTGGACTTTATAAATTTTGGGCATTTTTTTTAATTATAATTCATAACTTTTACGATCTCCAATAACTAGTAATTTGAAAAAATATATATTATTTATCTGCCATGGTACCACGCATGCATATTTTTAAGTTATTGTTTTCCATTTTCACAAAAATACATTTTTTATTATTGCTACTCTTTGTTGTTACTTGTTAGTAGTTTTTTTTTTTTTTTTTTTTTTTTTTTTTTTTTTTTTTTTTTTTTAACTTCATCTGTGGATCGGGTTTATGCGGGTGTAGGATGGTTGATCCACCATCCAAACCGTATTCATGAATTTTGAAATACTTCATCCGCATCTGTCTGCCAAAAGACACGTATCCACCCAAAACCAATCGAGTTAGATCGGTTTGGTCAAAATGGATGACTTTGACGGATCCATGATCACCTCTAACATTGTATATGGTTGATTTGAGAAAGGATTTGGAAAAGGAAAGAGAAAACGTAGGTGAAATGTAAATAAAATATACTTATATTTCACCTAATTTCACACATTTTTTTCATTTCTTTTTCTAAATTTCTTCTTAAATTCCCCAACCAAACACAATGTAACGGAGAGAGTGAGAGATCAATGAGAGATAATAAAAAAATAAATAAAGAAAAAAAACAAATAGAGATTGTGGGGACATAATTTTTGAATGACAACACGTGGCCGAGGTGTCACCGAAGTGCCAGCTGAGGTGCCACGTGTCCTGGTCATGATGCTGAGATGATCTTGGTTAGGCCGAGGTTATCTACGAGAATACCAGAATCCGAAATAAGCGGATAAAGGACAAGAGTCCTAGAATGGGAGGAGACTTCAGTTTGGGTAAAGATGAGACTCTTAGAGAGCTTATCCTGATCCTATTGGGAGTCCAAGATTAGCAGTAATCCTGAATCCATTGGAGTTAGGCTTCCATTGGGACTAAGATTGAGTTGGCTATAAAAGAGAGGCACCCCCATGGGTCTAAGGTATGTTTTTTATGCTCAAGCTTGTGAGTTGAATAAATTGATTTATCTTTGAGAGATATTGAGTACTGACTTGATCGTCGGAGTACCCCCGGGTGGCAAACCACCACCGGAGTCTTCTCTTTCTGTTGCAGGTTAGTCAGGTGCCATCTATTTTGCCGGTGCTCTCCGGATGGATACTAAGATTGCAGTGTGGTTAGATTTTCACCCACACAATTTGGCGCCGTCTGTGGGAACGAAAGGAGAATAGATGGCCACCACCGTACAAGATCAACGTGTCGGAAACGACTAGTTTAGCAAGGATGGAGAATGTGTCGACATAAAAGGAATAAAGACCCTTCCAGAATGGATACAAAGATAGGGGGCATGAGCGCTCCCAAGAAGATGACATTCAAAGAGCTCAACCTGAATGAGCAGGTCCAAGATTCCAAAAGACATGATCTCGGCCTAGATGAGTAGGCCCGAGAAAAGAAGAGCTCAACCTGAGTGAGCAGATCCAAGATTCCAGAAGACAAGAGCTCGACACTTAAATCCGAGAAGAGAAGAGCTTAGTGAGCAAATCTCAGATCCCAAAAGATAAAAAAGAAACACACAAGATCGGACTGAAGTTAGCCAAGATGAAGACCTTTTATAAAGTCCACAAAGGAGAATGTGGAAGCTATGCAAGGGGCAGATCCCTTGCCCACAGAACCATATCAAAGGGATTCTGGTGACCCTACGTACAAAAGGATGCAGAGGCTTATAAAAGCATGAGAAAGGAAACGGTTCGCCGAAGTGAGGCCGAGGTAACAATGGATCCAACAAGCAAGAGGCAGAGAGAAGAAGAATATGTTTAACACTTGTTGAAATTTATAGCAATTTACAAGTTAAAGTTAAACCGAGATTATTGTTTAACACTTGTTGAAATTTGTAGCAATTTACAAGTTGAAGTTAAACCGAGATTATTGTTTAACACTTGTTGAAATTTGTAGCAATTTACAAGTTGAAGTTAAACCGAGATTAATGTTTAACACTTGTTGAAATTTGTAACAATTTACAAGTTGAAGTTAAACTAAGATTATTGTTTAACAGTTGTTGAAATTTGTAGCAATTTATCAGTTGAAGTTGAACCGAGACTATTGTTTAACACTTGTTGAAATTTGTAGCAATTTACAAGTTGAGTTAAATCGAGATGATGTTTAATGCTTGTTGAAACTTGAGAAAAGTTTACAAACAGAGTTAAACCGATATGACGTTTAACACTTGTTGAAATTTGAAAAAAATTTACAAGTCAAGACAAGGTTGTACTGAAAGAAGTATCTACATACTTGCCGAGATTACCATGTTGCCAAGACTTGGAAGATAATGAAAGACAGAAGTCTTAAGAAGTAAAAGAAAAGTGGCGAGTTTTTGAGCAACACTTGTGAAAACATTTGTTACAATGTTTTCAAGTGTTAAACCGAGGCTGAGATAAACCGATTAGTGGGTACAAACGAGGTGTTACACCCCGAGGAGATTACACAGTTAAGGTGTAAATTAAAGACATGCAAATTATTTTTCCATACAAGAGTAAAAAAAAAACACATCGGCTAGAAAGGATCTGTGACTGCGGCATGAAGCCAACTTCCATAATGTGACCCTAAGTGCAACTTATGTTCACATTAGTGGGCAAGGAGAAGGAATGATAATGTTACAACTTGTTGAAATTTTAAAACAATTTACAAGTTGAAATAGTTGAAGATTACGAAATCTACCACGTGTTGAAATTTTTTACAAGTTTGGTATAGCCGAGATCACACTAAAAGACGTTTTCCGAGATATGATCATCCGAGATGACCAACTAGCTTGTTGAAAGCTCAGAAGGTTGGGAAGAGTGAAGCATGTATAAAAGAAGGCAAGTACAAATGAGGAAGCAACACTTGAATACCTCTGTTAAAGAACACACTTGTAGAAATAAAGTACCAAGGTTATGTTAGTCCGAGGTGTCTACCCGATGATAATTCCGAAGTGATACTTATCCGAGGTGTCTACCTGATGATAATTCCGAAGTGATACTTATCCGAGGTGTACTACCCCGAAGTAATTTGCATGATATATTCAAAATTCTAAAGTATGGGGAAGCATACAGGCAGTAAGAAGAAGAAAGCATTCAATACTCAGAAAAATACAAACATGCATTAAAAGGAGCACTTCGACCTGGTAAAGTGATTTCTTGTTCAAATACAAAGCAGTGGCGCATCGGCGAACAACAGACATTGTTCAGAGGCAAAGAAGTTACATATGCAAAGACAATAAAAGTACAAAAATGAAGAACCTATGAACTAGGGACTAAAGCAAGAACGTCGGACTGATCTGCTTCGACGATTGGCGGTAGTTCAGCCTCGGCAGTTAGTTGGGGAAGCTTCTCTACCGTTATGTCGGCATCTATTTCAAGAAGGGACGTGGTTCTAGGACTATGCAGAAAACAGAAACGAGGACAAGAATCTGGAAATACAACAAGAAAAAAACAAGAAGAGAAAACTTAGAGCCAAGAATAGTGGTGAATCATCAAGAACACTGTAACAGAGTGTATGCAAGGGTACAAGGCCAAGAACAATGGCCAAAGTGCAAGAAAGTTGTGAACAGTATGTGTATTCAAGACTTGGGTAAAAACAAAATCATGAAATAGACACACTGAGATACATGATTCATGAAATCGAATACTTGAGCAAAACAGCAATGACAACAAGTAATGAAGCAAAAACTCTTGAAGAGCAACAAAAATTGAAACCAAGAGGAACAGTGGCTTACTAGAAAAAGTGAAGCTGGTATGAGGATCGCCGAAATCAGACGATGGCAGCAATCGGAAGGGATCAGCAAAAGCCTCACCGGAGGGAGAGAGTGAAACTGGTTGCAGAAAGCTTCGCAAAAGCAGCAAATGGAAGATTTGAGAGGGTTGATTTTGATCAAAAGTATGAAATCGCGGCAAAATGGCAATTATGGTGCTTGGGACGACGTGCTTGTCAGACAGCGCAAGTAAGTGTGAGACAACTTAATAACGCATATCAGACACAGCTCCGTAGAGGAAGGATGCGTGACGGTTTCGGTCGAAATATTGCACATGCTAGTTCATACGCGTGATGAAACACTTGGAGTTTTTGACTTAATGAAGCAAATACCTCGACTAGGAGGACGGTTTCGGTTGAAAAACTTGGACGAACTTGGTTGTTGGTTCCAAAGTATTGATGAAAGCAGATTATAGGTCTCAATCATATTGAGCCAACGAGTTCTGACTTTGGCAATAGATGATGTAGCAAGCTTAGCCGACGTGCTAAATTGAGGGAATGATATAGGTTCCATCACCTCAGGATGCCGAGGTAATAAAACCTAGGGGGCAGTTGTGGGGACATAATTTTTGAATGACAACACGTGGCCGAGGTGTCACCGAAGTGCCAGCCGAGGTGCCACGTGTCCTGGTCATGATGCCGAGATGATCTCGGTTAGGCCGAGGTTATCTACGAGAATACCAGAATCTGAGATAAGCGGATAAAGGACAAGAGTCCTAGAATGGGAGGAGACTTCAGTTTGGGTAAAGATGAGACTCTTAGAGAGCTTATCCTGATCCTATTGGGAGTCCAAGATTAGCAGTAATCCTGAGTCCATTGGAGTTAGGCTTCCATTGGGACTAGGATTGAGTTGGCTATAAAAGAGAGGCACTCCCATGGGTCTAAAGTATGTTTTTTATGCTCAAGCTTGTGAGTTGAATAAATTGATTTATCTTTGAGAGATATTGAGTACTGACTTGATCGTCGGAGTACCCCCGGGTGGCGAACCACCACCGGAGTCTTCTCTTTCTGTTACAGCTTAATCAGGTGCCATCTATTCTGCCGGTGCTCTCCAGTTGGATACTAAGATTGCAGTGTGGTCAGATTTTTACCCACACAGAGATCTAGACTAGCAGAAGGAAAACAAAAATCACATCTTTATCTCAAAGATCAAATGGACCAATCTTACATTCTCTACAAAAACGACATCTTCATCTCAAAAGATCAAACAGACCAATCCTACGTTTTCTTTCTCTCTCTTCTTTATTATGGAAAGATTACACTATTCGATACATTTAGACCATGTTTGTTTTAGGAGATAGAGGAAGGATTGAGATTGGAATTGAAGTGAGACCCACTAATATTATGTTTGTTTTGGGAGATGGAGAGGAGATTAGGATGAGCCTTAGGGAGGGGTTTAGGATGGAGACCTGGGACTTGGTATTAAAAAATAATCCGCTAGACTTTTTTTTTTTTTTTAATATTTTTTACATGTTGTACATTTTTTTTTGAATATTAATGTTTAATTTCTTGTATTTTTTGTTAGGTAAAAATCATTGTTTTATTTGTTTTATTTTATTTATTTTATTTTTTACATGTTGGGCTTTTTTTTTTTTTTTGAACATTAATGTCTAATGTTTTTATATATTTTTATTTGTTTTATTACTTTTTATTTATTTTATATAAAAATAATTTAACAATCCCTACACCAACACCTATCATCAAAACAAACACAATTTTACTTAATCCCCTCACAATCAATCCCTTCACAATTAATCCCCTCACTATAAATCATCCATTATACCTCTGAAAACAAACGGGCCCTTACTTTTTTCTCATCGAGATTAAACTTTTCTTCTCAATCCAACATCTTCATCTATAGATCAACCTCTCCTAGGCATGTCCAATAGTACGGTGTTGATCTGAGGTTGCAAATGGCAATCGAAGATCAACGATGATGCGATACAAAAGTGGAGGACATACAAGCTAGAGAAGAAAGAGGTTGCTAGTGGTTTTATTATCGGTGTGTACACGTGCGTGAGAAAGAGAGAGAGAAAGAGGGTACAGAGAGAGTAGAGAGAGAAGAAAAAAGAGAGGGAAAATGTAGTAGAGAATTTGAAACGATCAAGATGGTTTGATAGTGTTTGAGAAGAAAATCTAACTAGCGTCATGCGGTATCTGTTTCACCCAAAATTCTTGAGCGGTAAAATCACCTAGTCCAATACCTAGGCTGAAAGTATGTTTCACATGTTAACTTCAATAGCATGCGAGCATTTTGACCGCATTAAGATCCTCTAGAGTAATCCCCCTAGAGTCATCTCCTACAGTGAAGGACAAGTAGCCGACACATGGCCCACTCACCAAACCAAGGGCTGAGACTTAAGCTCACCAAAACGACGTCATTTTGGTGAGTAAATTGAAAAAAAAAACAAAGTGAGAGAGAGAAGAAGAGAGAGAGAGAGAGAGAGAGAGAAGAACAAATAAACAAAAACAGAGTGAGAGAAGGGACTTGGATTATCTACCAGCATTGCCAGATTCCTTATTTTCAACCGCTGGAGCCATCTCCAGCTTCTTCTTCTTCTTCTCCTTCTTCCACTAACCACCACCCCTTCTTCCTCTACCAAAAAATCTTCAACTTCAAACCTTCTCTTAATTACACACCACCAGTTTGGTTCAATCCCTTTAAAACATTGATTTCTGACTGTTTTCAATAACCAAAAATGAAAAAACTTTGTGAAATACCCAAATCAAATTTCTAAACATTCCAAGTATATCATTCACAAACCCAGAAAAATAAAATAAAAGAAAATAAAAGAAAATTTGTCAAATAGAAACTATTTTGTCATTGGGTATCCAAGAAACATAAATTTTATAGATCTTGAAACACTCAAAACCTCTACAAGTTTGACATACCTTGATGCTAAGAGCGCTTTTTTGGAGCAAACCCACATGAATTTATGAGGAAATGGACTCTGAATGAGTGTTGATTTGAAAGTTTTTGATGGGTTTGGTTGATAATGATGATGAAGAAAATAGGTGAATTGGTGATGCTGAGATTAATCTAAGAACATCTGTTGAAGTTACTTCTCAACTCCTTTTCTCTCGTGTTTGATATGTAAAAATGAAGAATTTTTTGGTTCCACCGACTGTAACAACATCTTATTCTCTCTCTATCTTCTTCTCTCTCTTTCACTCTGTTTTTGTTTTGTTGTTCTTGTCTCAAATCCCTTCTTTCTTTATGCTGTATCGCAAAAGGCACCATTACTCTAAGGGGAGGAGAACGAAAAGAAGGAAGAGAGAAGTGGTGCGGGAGGGAGGAGAACGAAAAGAAGGAAGAGAGAAGTGGTGTGGGCGACAGACGGCGAGGACGAAGGAGGTGACAAATCGTTAGGGATGGGTTGGCGACGATGGGGAGAGTGCCAGCAAGAGAGGCTGTACCAGAGTGGGGTTAGGTTTAGGGATGAGGTCAGTGATGGAAGTGAAACCCAGAACAAAAGAAATTTGAATTTTTTTATTTTTTATTTCAAATTACTCACCAAAACGATATCGTTTTGGTGAGTTTAAATCTCTACCTTGGTTTGGTGAGTGGGCTGCGTGCTGGCTACTTGTCCTTCACTGTAGGAGATGACTCCAATTATATTACTCTAGAGGATCTTTACGCATTTTGACCAACAATTTTTTTTTTTTTTTTGTCATTTAATCATTATTTCTATTATTAAACGAAGTGTTTAGTTTACTAAAAATCCTTATACATATTGATTTGTAATTATGATTCAATTTTAAAAAATGAATAACAATCTCAATGAAACAATTAATAACAAATTAGTACAACGATTTAACATGAACAAAATCATAATTAGAGCACCTCCAATTAGGATAAAAAAATTACGGGCCAAATCACAAAATAATCCACTAAGAAGATAAAAAGAAATTACACATGAGAACCCTCAATTATCTTGCGAATCCACTCATGAATTAAATCAAACCAGATGTGCCTCTTTCACTACCGTCTTTACCTCAAAATTGCTTTGCCCAACGTTGAATCCACAACGCCAATGTCGAATCCACGACAATAAGCCACTTTGGAATCCACCAAAGCTTCAGGCCCTAGTTTCCCCAAATCTACCAATGAATATCTCTCTTTTTATGTGAATAAAAGAACAAAAACAACCCTTGATGATAGTCAATATGAAACTTGTTGATCAATCGATCACCCTCAAATCATCAAGGCAACTCATATGTAAACACCCTTTAATATAGAACACTTTGTTTTTTACTCCTCTTTGAGAATCTGTATGGGTTAAATCCTAAAAACAACAAACAACGCCCTTTATACTAAACAAATCCGTGAAAACCGCTCGAGCGCACACTTTACCGCTCGAGCGGTGTGAGTAAAGGAGCTGCTCACATATAGGCCAACCACTCGAGCGCAACATCCACCGCTTGAGCGATGAAACATATTTTGCAAAAATTTAGTTTGCAAGTGTCTGTACTAGATGAACCATATCACCACTCAAGCTCGATCCCTAGTCAATGAAGTGGCAAACAAGGAATGCTCAAGATACGGAATGCTAGCACAAACTCATCTACAAAGGCACAACTTGGATTGCATTCACATCTAAACACTCACAGTCTCACTAAAACAAAAGAACGAATAAAATTACAGTTAAAAATGAGTTTTGTCAAACGAAATTGGCAATTACAAAAACCTAACATGTAAATTGATAATTATTTTAAATTTAAAAAGATTAGTACACTCACCATTGGATAATATAATGAAACCTCTCCATTGCAAATATGCAATGAAGAGGAACACAATTAGTTTACAATATTATAATCTAGGGTAATGCTATGGCACCATATGCAAATTATGCCATTTGTGGGTTTGATTACCACAAATGGCATAACTTAGTATTATGAAAGTCATAACTAAAAAATGGGAGGAGGGGAGGGGGGGGGGGGGGAGAGAGAGAGAGAATTATAACTAAACACTACATAAAGTAGAAGGGGAAAAAAAATCACTCTTGAATCATAACCAAAATAATATTACAATTAATATCATAATTAGTTATAACTAACAATACAATAGATCATAACCAAAGATATAAAAGCATAACTAGGGGTGTTGCATATTTATAAAACGATATTACTAAAATTATTTGTTTGCATTGCATAGTTCACAACATACCTTTTAAAACAATTTTATATAGGGTAAATTATACTCATCTCACCTGAGGTTTAAAAAAATTACAGGTAACCCCACACTTTTAACATAATTACACTAACTTCCTTTTTAATACAACTAAAGCGACCCAAAAATAATATACACTGTGGATAAATATATATATATATATATTAATACACAAAAGATAAATATACATTTTAATAAAAAGAGATAATAACATTTTTTTTTCCCTATACAACTAATAAATTATTGATAAAAAATGGTCTAACTGTTATTTAGTGTAATTATATTAAAAGTTTAGGGCTAATTGTATTATTTCTAAACCTCACGTAGGTGCGTGTGATTTACCCTTTTATTTGTGTGTACAAACAAACATAAATAATGAGATTAAAATTATCTATGTATATTTATTTAAAGGGTAAATTACATTGACCTCAGTTGAGGTTTGAATAAAATACAATTAGTATCATATTTTTGACATAAATATACAGGTCTCACTTAAGATTTTAATTCTAATAACACTTAGGCCAGTTTTGGTCAGTAATTCATTAGTTATATGGATCAAAAGATGATATTGTCATATCTTTTCTACTAAAATATATATTTATTTTTATTTATTTCGGTGTTTGTCCATTATTTGCATTACTCTGATCATTACTACAAGGAGATTTGTGTTAATATGTCAAATTTATAGGGTTAACTAATATTTTTCTCAAACTTTAGTTTAGGAGGGAGACCAGTGTAATCTACATTTATTTACCCTTATTTAGATGACACTTTATATCACAATAGAGCTAATATTATTAATTTGCATTGCATACATCACAATATTTTTTTTAACAAAAATTGGTAAATTATACTCACTGCCCTTGAGGTTTCGACATAATACAATTAGCCTCATATTTTTGACATACTTATACTAAACTTTTTTTTTTTAAGTAAGGCTAAAACGACCAAACCAATGCAAATGGTGGGTAGACACTAAAATAAACAAATATAATTATACATTTTAGTATAAAAAAAATGGCAATATCATTTTTTTCTTTTGTCTGTCTAATGAATTATTGATAAAAAATGGCCTAATTATTATGTGAAATAAAATCTTAAGGGAAATCAATATAATTATGACAAAAGTGTGAGGCAATTAAATCTTTTCAAACCTCAAGGTAAGTGATTGTAATTTACCCAAAATAATTATATATGTACATGTAAACATATATATAAATAATTAATTAAATTTTATAAAAAAATTGTTTTAAAAAATTATTATTTTATCCCATACATCAAACAGATCAACTACCGGGTATGTTTGTATAGCACCACTAATTGTTGTGAATTCCTATATTCGCCAAACTTCATCCATAGCATGCCCTTCATTCAAGTTGAGTTAATAAGGAATTCGTAACAAACCAGAATTGGGGAAGTTTGTCCCCAACATTCGATCCCAGCTGTGTTTCTGTGTAATAACTTGAGAGCTGTTAACTGGATTTTCAATGTCACTTGTATTGTGGTCTTGGTCAGCACAGTTTTCCAACTTCACAGGAACATCTTCAAAACAAAAAATATATATGCATATATTAAGGTTATGTGTGATAATTTGTATTTTATGTTTTTTTATTGAAAGGAAAACGCATTTGACAACTACTTGGGAAAATTGGTCTAACATTTCTCTTCAACTTTAGGTAGTACGAGAGGTCCACAATATATATTTTTTTATGGCTAAGGTCCTTTACCCGCTTTTCATATTGTAAAATACCTAATTTTCCCTCCCATATAAATACGTTGATTTTGATTTGGTAATTGAAAATTAATTTTTTTGCTGTTTTGGTGGAGATTGGGTATTGATTTCCAATTTTTAGGTGGAGATTAGATTTTGATTTCCGATTTCTTATTTCGAATTAGGTTTCAAGGTTTTTTTGAATTCTATGCTTGTTGTTGCAGTGGAATTGATTTCAAGTTGTTTGTGTTGTTGATGTTCGTTGTTCTGATCATGTTCTTTGTTTGTTCGGTGTTCGTTGATTTCCAGATCGTGTTCATTGTTCGAGTTGTTTGTTGATTTCTGCAGTAGAGTTGATCTAGTATTTTTTTTTTTATTTCTACAAGTTATTTCGAGTTGTTTGTTGTTCGATTTGCAGTGGAGTTCGATCTCAGTTTTTATGCTTTTTTTCTTATTTGTAGTGGAGTTCAAGTTGTTCGTTGTCCAATGCTTTTTTCCATGGCATTCTTAAAATTAAAATTATTTTTTAAAAGATTATGACTTAAGAAAATTTTAAAATATTATTATATTGATGAATGACTCAATAATGATTTTTTTTGTTTTTTCAAATTTTTAAAAGCTAAAATGTTTGGCTTAACTGCTATATATGTTGTGGAAGGTTAAAATATTGGCCCGAATCCAGACACAACTAAGAAGAGCTGCCCAAAGGAAAGGAGAAAAAGCCCAGAAAACTAAGAGGCCTATCAAAAGCAACTTAGGAACAATGGCACCTGACCAATCATAAGTAAGATCTTCTTCTAAAAGGAGATCAACAGAACTCAGGAGGAACCTTGGATTCATCTTCATCCAATGGTAGAAACATCAAACAGTAGAAACAAGAACATAGGCCAGGCCTATTAGACAATATAACCATCTGATCAGCTTAACCAAACGGACAAAGCATGTGGCAAGTTGGCTACTAACACCTGACATAATCTAGGCCATCCGCGGAGAGATGATCCAATAGTGAAAGATAAAGATAGCTTGGCCACTTGCTCGACCAAAACTTAGAAGCAAGCAGAGCCCTTAGATCAAATGTCAATTGAATAGATGAAACTTAAAGGCAATAACACTACAAAAGGTGAAGCAAAGAGGAAAGACTGGAGGTAAATAGGAAACCCTCTTTGAATTACACAATACATATGCCCGATCAATATTCTGACTTGATCGTCAGCGGGTCCTTCCGACCATCCTGGTCAGGGGTAATCACTGACAATTTAGTTCCTCTTTCCAGAGTAAAGGAAATGACACGTCATCTTGCTTTCCCTGTGGAGAAGAATTCTACATTTCCACATATGTAGAATGTTTTAAAAGAGTTAAGATAAAATATCAATTATAATACTACCATACTAATCAAATTAACAATGTTTTAAAGGAGGTAAGATTAAATGTCCAATATGTTAGCATATTGATTAAATGTCCAATAATCTCATGACATGTGTATTTTTAAAATTGAAAAAAATATACATATTGACACTTTAAAACTCAAATACTTAATAACGTTTTTGCTTATATAATAGTATATATTTTAAATTAAATGAGAATACTTGAAAATTTGTAATTAGTATTTCGGATATCTCCTTTTGAATTTTATGAGAGAGAATAGATTTGTGTAAATTAGGTAAGAGATTATTTTACCCTTCTTTCTAAAAACATAAATTTGAAATCATTACTATTTTTATAATTATTGTGGTTTTAATGGGTTAGTCAGTAGCATTTTTTAAATTATTTTTAATGAAAAAAATTCACAAATTTAATTAGAAGTGTTGGAGTTTTCACAAGGCTCTTCGCGAAAAATCTCTTATGTTTAATATATAGTACAAATATATAGATGGATACATACATATAGATATAGTTTTGGAAGAAAATTTTAAAAATTTACTATACTTGATGGATAAAGATTAATGTATGAAATATGGAATATTTGCTAATTTTGTAATAAACACATTTTAGATTTTACGACAAATATATAATTACTAAATAAAAATAAAAAATTACTCTACTTGATGTGCAAAGATTAATGTTTTTCTAATTGTAAGATTAGTGTCTAATGTATGAAACATTTATTAATTTTGTAATACATAGATTTTTGATTTTACAGCATAAATGTATTTTCTATTTTTTATTTATAACTCTAGATTATGTTTGGAAACTTTAAAATATTTTCATATAAGTGAAATGACATATATATAAATACTAAATTTGAAGACATTAAAGATCTTGTTTACCAAATCTTAAAAAATAGATCTCATTTACTTTTTTTTCATAAATTTGGGCTAATTAAAATGTATTGTCTAGAAAATCCAACAACCAATAACATTGCAACATGTGTATTTTTTATTTAAAAAATTTAAATTATGAGAAATAAGAATTGAAGTTTTGAATTTTAAACACTTTCATAACATTTTTGTTTACCATGCTGATTAAGAGCTGTAATGGTAGAGTTCTAATAAGAGTTCTACTGATGTGGCAACTCAAAAAAAAAAAAAAAAACAATGAGACCCACAGTTTAAAGCTCACTTAAAACTTTCAATTTAGAGTTTTGAAACATTTTACTTTTATTTATATTATATATAATAGTGTAAGAAGGTGACATAAGTCAAACACCATAAATAGAGCAACGGTAATAAAATCGAGGCCTAGTAATGATCATTATGTGGGTGTTCCAGAAGTTTTTATTTTAGTAAGTTATATTAATTTTTTGATATTTTAATAGATTATAATTTTTGTATTTAGGGAGATAATTAGATTTTTTTGTAATTTGATATGATATTTGTGAGAAAAAAAAGTGAAATGATTATAGATTTGATGTGACATTTTATCTTATTAACTATTTTAACCTATTTTATCTTTTTGTGAATTTTAACCCAAAAAGCCAAAAATAAAAAAACTTGCCAAACATGTTTATTATATGTAAGAATATAAAATCTGAAGGATTCAATATAAATATGGGGTTTTTATTTTGGGACATGGCTCCTGGAGAGGGAGTGTTGGGCATTGGTAGACCTTAATGTGAATCTATGTTGATAATTTAAATCGTTTAATATGTAAAATTCGTTGAATATAATATCTTTGTAAAAAATGACGGTGATTGAATATCGATAACCACTTGATCCGATTGCATTTCTATCGCAATTTACTTCGAAAATTATTTTGAAAATATGATCTGATCAAGTTGTTATCGATATTCAATCAACGTGATTTTTTGTAAAATTGATGCATTAGATAGGTTCAATACATTGAACGATTTAAATTATTAACATGGGTCCAAATCAAGGCCCACTAATACCCAACATTCCTCTCCAATCCCTGTCGTGTATTTTAAGATCCTTAATAATACATTTTTAGAAGGATAATAACCCAATTTTTTATATTAATCTAGGTCCTTCAAAGCACATGGTGACAAAATTGTATAACCTTTTAATCTCATTTGAAAATTTCAAAATTTCTATAACTTTTGATATAGATTTCTGTTTTTTACAAAATTTATATTTTTTGAATTGGTTCATCAATATCCATGATTAATACAAAATTCTAAAAAAAAAGTTGATAAAATTGTACTGACCTACGACAAATCCTGAAATTTCAATTGGTCAATAAAATATATAAATAAGGCCATAAAATTGAAGAACTTTTACAAAACCAACTGTAATAATTTAATAAATTCATATACAGCCATGATTGTATTCATTTGGTTCAAAACACATAATACAAATAAAATTAATTTGGAACATTGAAAAAAAAATTAATATATAATATTTAGAAAGAATTTTAACTTGTTTTGTGAAATTTAAAATATTTAAATATTAATCAAGACATGATTTATTTTATTAAAATATTCTAAGACTATGCACATGATTAGCTTCCATGTATGTACCAGCCCAATTAAAAGATATGTTTAGTTTGCCATGATAGTTTGTTTAGTCACTCAGCCTTTTGTTTTCTTCTTTTTGATTTATCCAATCTAAGTTTCTTTAAAAAATAAATAAATAAATAAAATAAACTAAAACAAATAACTTAACGGTAACCCATGCAAAGTGGAAAGAATAGAGGGGTGCTAGGAAAAAACTCACAAGAATAGATTAATTGTTGCCAGCAATTCAGGCGAATACCACTTGGGAATGCTGACGCCTTTCTAGACATTCTATCCAAGGCGTGGTCACCGTCGTCTAGTGTTGACGTAGCTAATTCGGGATAGCGACCAACCAAATTCAAAGCTATATCTGCTTGTCAAAAAAAGAAAAAGAAAAAATTCTAAATATCATCGAATTATTTGACAAATCACTCCATCTCTTATGTGTTTTGTTTCCCCATGTTGCATGCTAAGTCTCAATTTGTTTTAAATATAGTGGATCTTATATATAGACATACTTTTATTGTATTAATATACATAAAAAAGAAATAAATAGATGAAATAAATTTGATAATTAAAAAATTTCTCAATAAGAAGAATTAAATTAGAAGAGAGTCAACTTTATTACCTTATAAATTAGGTATGGTTCTGAAAGAGTATTTCTCATATGATTCATGGCCTCTAATAACGATTTGTTTGTTTCACTGAAAAATAAATATCTTTTGGTATTTGGTGTGATAAAAATTAAAATTTAACAATAGCTTTATTTTTTCAGTCAATATAAAAAATAGTTGATTAGAGCAGAAAATATTTTATTTACTTTTTGAAGGTGAATGCAGAACTCCAACCGCTTAATACTCACCAATTCCTAAACTTTAGGCTACAAAAACTCAACTAACCAATAAATCTTATAAAACACTCAACTAACCAACAAATCCCATAAAGCACTCACACTACTCCTTATCCCATAACATTTATTGACTCTTTCAAAGACTTTAAAATTAAAGAAAAATAAATAATAAAATCTGGACCCATCAGTCCTCCCCTCTTCAAACGACCTTGTCCCCAAGGTCAACATGTGGATAGCATTCCATGATTGAGTAATATTTTTCCCATGTAGCTTCCTCCCTTGGAACCCCTCATCGTTTAATTAAGACCTCTGTAATTTCCATTCTTCCTTTCTGAACCAACCTGCGATCAAGTATGGGCTCTGGTACAAGCTGCAACTCACCGTTTTCAGTTAATGGTAGTAGTGTACTAATGGGAATGACGCGATTACCCAGCTTCTTCTTTAGGCAGGAGACATGAAATACAGGATGTACCTTTGCATCTATTGGCATAACTCATATGCAACTGGTCCAATGTGTCTAACAATTTGACATGGCTCATAGTATTTGGAGTTGGAGAGTAAACTTGAAGTCTCCAAAAGCTGCTTGAAGATGGAAAAAAGAGATGAAGAAACATCACGAATACTCTAGGAAAAGCTTGAAGATGGTAGAAGAAAGCTAACTAGAAGTTTGAAGATGATGAAGCTTCGTGGAAGTTCCCGTATGAGCTGTAACCATGTAAGAACCTTAGCTCTTAAGCTATGGAATTCAACGCACGGTTTGTACACGGAAACAAACCTATAAATAGATGATGATAGTTTGTTGTATAGATATAATTAATTAAGAAAAAAACCAATAAGAGGTTTGAGAGATAGAGAGGTGGGAGATAAAAACCCACAAATTGTATTTGTTATTGTTTTGAAATAAATTCATTCATTTGTGTGTTGTGTGAGACGTCATAAATTCCATACAAATTATGTAAAAGCCTACCATCAGTGGTATCAAAGCCATACGAGCCTAGGAGGTCAAATTTCTGCCAAAACAAAGGTAGAACAGAGCAATTTTTGAAATTGCTCAGAAATAAAAGTTGTTGAAATCAACTTTTGATCATACTAGGTTGAAGATCTCATCGAGATAAGTACAAAGGAAAAAATTGCATCGAAAGTCGAGCATTAAGGAAGCCGCACGTGCCTCCATGCACCTCTGATGCCGTTCCCACGTGCCAACCACCCACGCCATGCGCCCCACGTGCGCTAGAGGAAGAAGATGCATGGTTGCTGGCATCACACGCCTGACGTCATCACGTCCCATGTGCAAGCCGAGCCAACGCCATGCAACACACCGACAGCCGCTGACGTCACTTGATGTTAACCTGACGCACGGAATCCAAAGATTTGATCTGGTGCTTCGCGGCCTAAAGCTTTTTCACAAATCTTAGCAATCTGATTTATTTTGGCTATATCAAAGCCATCTAGAGTCCAATCACAACGATCCAATAGTATTTTTTGACTATTTGGACCATTTCGGACTCATCCGTATGGTCAAATTTTTGAAATTCAATTTCTAAAAATATTTGAAGATTACAGCAAGCTTTTCAATGGCATTCACAGGAAATTTCTTCCAGCCTCAGTTTCCAAAATTAGACAAAGGCAATTATGAACATTGGAGTATATAGATGAAGGTACTCCTATCATCCCAAGATTCATGGGATTTGGTGGAACACGGATTTTACGAACAAGGATACAAGGAAAATGAAGAAAAATTGGCAGAAGCTCAGAAGATAGCCCTAAAAGATGCAAAGACAAAAGACAAAGAAAGCCTTATATTTGATATATCAAGGCATGGATTCAGCCGCATTCGAAAATATCTCAACTGCAAGCACATCAAAAGAAGCATATGAAATTCTTCAAAAGGCAAACCGAGGAATTGAGAAAACCACAAGGATTTGACTCCAAGTCTTACAAGGAGAATTCGAGCTATTGCAAATAAAGGACAGTGAGTCAATTTCTGAATACTTTACTAGAACTTTGACTATTGTTAACCAAATTAAAAGATTCGATGAGAAGATTGAAGAAATTTAAGTTATTGAAAAGATACTTAGATCAGTTAATTCGAAATTCGAACATGTGGTTGTTGCCATTGAAGAATCAAAAGATTTTAACGACTTGACAATCGATGAATTGCAAGCATCGTTAGAAATTCATGAGCAAATAATCAATAAGAAGACTGTATCAAGTTCCCTTGAGCAAGCACTCTAAACAAAGCTTTCGATAAAAGATGAAGGGAAATTTCAAATCAACAAGGAAAATGAAGATATCCCCAGTACAATAGTATAAGACGTCCACAACAACAAGAAGATTATGGAAATCGCCGACCACCAACAATAAACAGTCAAAGAGGTCAAGGAAGAGGTCAATACACAAGACCACAAAGGTATGACAAATCTCAGACTCAATGTCATGTTTTTCAAAGATTTGGACATTATATACAGAATGTTGGTATCGAAATACCAACAATCAAGAAAAGGAAGTCAATTATAGTGAAGTTAAACAAAATTCCACTATGCTACTGACATATAATGATTGTGGTGAAGCAAATCAAAACAGCTTATGGTACCTTGATTTTGGTGCTAGCAATCATATGTGTGGCAAGAGAGAATTGTTCACAACACTTGATGAAAGTCAACAAGGAGAAGTCACCTTTGGAGATTCAACAAAGAGGCCCATGAAAGGCAAAGGAACTATTGGAATTAAGTTACAGAATGGAGAACAACAATATATCGGCAATGTTTATTATGTGCCAAATTTGAAGAGTAACATTCTAACTTTGGGTCAGTTATTCGAGAAAGGCTACAATATTCACACAAGAGAGTTGAGATTGTCCATCTGCAATCAACATAACAGATTGATCACGAACGTAAACATGACCAAGAATCACATGTTTCCTCTCTATATACATTCCAACAATACTATTCAATCCAATTGTTACAAAGCCAAAATCGTAGATGACACTACAATATGGCATCTTAGATTTGGTCACTTGAAATTTCAAGGATTAAACATTATGTCAAAGAAAAACATGGTGACAAGGTTACCATGGATCAAGCTTTAGCTAAATAAATGTGAAAGATATCTCATCAGCAAAAAAACAACACCAAAAGAGCTTTGGAGATGGAAGAATAAAAACAATAACTCAACCTGCTGCAGCACAAAATGGAAAATAGTAACAATCTTAGAATCCGTTGATTCAAACAAGAATATCGGAAGCAAGATTCCTCTCTAAACTCGTTGATTCACAAAGAATACCGAGAATAAAGGCTCAACAATGGTTGATTCACAAAGAATGCCCAAAGTTGGAATAAGAGAGTATAAAACTCAAAATATATTAATTCTCAAAACTGAAGAGCCCTAAGACTTATATCTATTATTTATAAGCAAAAGACAGACTTAACTTAACTAGGAATCAATCGAAATTGGCAAAAATCATAATGTACTATGGAAATAAGGAAATATAACAAAAATTACCAAAAATGGAAATATTGCAATAAAATAAAGAAACTACTATTATATATTTCCACGATCATGGCAGATTTTTCAGAATCAGATTCAGAGGCCCGTGCTAGGAGTAATTGAAGATTCAAATCATTCCAAAAATAGAAAATTCGCGAAATTGACCCCCAAAACGATTGAATTTGGCTAAATTCCACCAGGGCCTATGTCACAGATCCTTCTTAAAACCACGTTTTCCATCGACCTACCAAATTTTACGTGATTCTGAGCTCGGCCTATTTTTTGCCTTTGCATTGCCTATCCCTTTGATCCAAGAATTGTATGGCCATGCATGCTACATCATCCTCCCCTGGATGGAGAGAATTCTCCCTTGAATTCATAGCTTCTTCGTTGGACCAGTCGTCGTGATATGGAATGAGATGTTTGACATTGAACATGTCGAGGGTACGAATGTGACTAGGAAGCTTCAAACTAAAGGCATTTGAATCTATTGTCTCCAAAATTTCAAAGGGCCCAATTTTCCTAGCTACCAACTTGTTATATTCACCTGCTGAGAACCTGTCTTTTGTAATAACATCCCACACAGAGTCTCCAACTTCAAATTCCACCAATCGACATTTCTTATCAGCAATTTGCTTACACTTGGCAACTGAATCTTGTAAATTGTGTTAGGTAAGTTTGTGAATCTCTCGAAGGTTGTGAAATAGATCTTTGGCTTTGCCATTAATGCCCTTTAAGTCTGGCACAGGTGCTAAATCCAACGGGGCTCGTGGTTGGTAACCATAATTGACATAGAGAAGACTAAAACTGGAACTTCTATTAATATATTGACCATGATTTCAAATGATCCTCCACCAAACACTATAACATACTGCCCAACGAACAATTGACAACTTTTGTCTAGCTATCAAATTGGGGATGATAGGTGCTACTGAAATCAAGCTTCGTATTAGCCAATCGCCATAGATATCTCCAAAAATCACTAAGAAATCGGGTGTCTCTGTCTGATACAATGGATTGAGGTAGTCCAAGTAAATGGTAGATTTCTCGAAAATACAATTGGGTAACATTTGCAGCATCAGTCGTCTTCTTGCAAGCAATGAAGTGGACCATTCTTGAAAATCTGTCCACGATTACGTAGATAGAGTCACAATCCCGCTGAGTATGGGGGAGTCCCAAAACAAAGCCCATACTAACATCAGTCCATGGCTGACTCGGCACTGGCAGTGGCATGTATAACCCTGCAATTGTTGCTGAGCCCTTTGACACTTGGTCAATACTACACCTGTCCACAAACTTGGCAATTTCTTTTCTCATAGAAAGCCAAAAGTAAGAGCCATCCATGAGTTGCAAAGTTTTATCGCGCCCAACATGGGTCGCTTCATGCAACTCCTTTATGAGTTTCAAGCGAAGGCTCGATTCAGGCACACACAATTGGTTACCTTTGAAGAGAAAGCCGTCATAAATAAGAAAGTCTGACATTTGACCTGTTTTAGCTTCAACAGTAATACCAGAAAAATAGGAATCAATAGCTAATAGTTCATGAAATGAGTCAAATCTAAGTACCTTAGCTCTCATAGTAGTAAGTAGAAGGGAATGGCGGCTGAGTGCATCAGCCACTTTGTTTAAGGTCCCTGACTTGTGTTTAATAACAAAGGTGAATTGTTGCAGATATGTTGCCCAATTGGCGTGCTTTGATGAGAGCTTGTCTTGGTTATTAATGTGCTTCAAAGCATCATGATCAGAAAATAAAACGAATTCACTTTGGAACAGATAAGAATACCAATGCTTCAAGGCTTGGACAATGGAGCAAAATTCCACATCATAAGTGTTGTACACTAAGTTTCTCACTAAAGTATGCAATCGGTCGACCCCCTTGGCTCAAAACAGCTCCAATACCCATTTTAGATAAGTCGTAGTGTAACTCAAATGGCTTAGAAAAATCTAGCAATATGAGTACAGGTGCTGAGGTCAATTTTTGTTTGATTTGCTTGAGTGTGTCTGCTTCTACCTCTGTTCAACAAAATTTGCCAGCCTTCATGCAGTCCGTAATTGTGGCCATGATGCTACTAAAATTGGAAATGCACCTCCGGTAGAATGAAGCCAACCCACGAAAGCTCCGCACATCATGAATATTTTTTGGTATTAGCCAGTCACGAACTACGTTTACTTTGTTTTCATCAACTGAGATGCCGTCTTATGATACAACATAACCAAGGAACAAAACAATATCTATCAAGAATGAACACTTGTTGGTACTAGCATAGAATTTCTCTTTTTGCAGCAATGATAGAACCTATCGCAAGTGCTAGAGGTGTAACTCATTATTAACACTATAAACTAGAATATCATCAAAGTAAACAACAACAAACTTCCCTATAAAGGTCAAAATAGTTGGTTCACCATATGCATAAAGGTACTAGGAGCGTTAGATAAACCAAATGGCATGACTAGCCACTCGTAAAGCCCCTCTCGTGTTTTGAAGGCTGCCTTCCATTCATCACCTTCTTGAATCCATATTTGGTGATACCCACTTTTCAAATCCAATTTGCTAAACATGGTTGCTTCACTCAACTAATCTAATAAGTCATCCAAGCTAGGTATGGGAAACCTATATCGGATAGTGATATTATTAATTGCCCTGTTATTGAAGCACATGCGCCATAAACCATCTTTCTTGGGGGTCAATAGTGCAGGTACTGCACATGGGCTGAGGCTTTCTTGGATTTGTCCCTTGGCCAACAACTCCTCTACTTGTCGACAAAGTTCTTCATGCTCTTTTGGACTCATGTAGTAATAGGGACGATTTGGCAAGTTCGATCCTGAAATCAAATCAATCTGATAATGTATGTCTCTCGTAGGTGGTAACATTGGAGGTAACTCCTCGAGAAATACATCATGGCACTCTTTAATTAGAGCCTTCACAGGCTCAGGGATATTACTTTCTACAATATTTTCTTTTCCTACCAGCACAAACACCATTCTTGTTTTAGCTACCTCCTCCAAGAACTAGTGCATAGACAACAAGCTAGAACTCTTCTCAGTAACTAGTTTTGTTTCTTCTTCTTTATGAGGTTCAAGAACAATTCAGACCTTGTTAAAAACAAATGAGTAACTGTTCCTTCGTCTATCATGTATAACATGTTAGTCAAATTACCAGGGTCTTTCTAACAAAATATGACAAGCATCCATATGAACCACATCCCACCACACCTTGTCCCTGTAGTTAGAACTGATAGATAATGAAACTAGACAACGCTTGGAAACTGTTACCTTTTCTTTTTGAAGCCATGACAGTTTATATGGGTTAGGGTGTTGATCTGTGCTTATTCCCAATTTTGTGACAGCTTCCTCAAAAATTACATTGTCGCAACTTCTTGAATTAATCACGAGCTTGCACACTTTTCCACTAATGGTACATGTGAACTGAAAGATTTTTCTTCGTAACCACCAATCCCTTTCAACCCCTCGGGGTGTAAAGCAAGCCCTGCGTACAACCAATAAAGGTCCATCATCACCAGCAACTCGTTCTTCCTTCTCATAACTACTAGCCTTAGGATCGTAGATAGGATCTTGTAGACTTTCATCAGTCCCATCTTCGGCAATCTCTTTACTATCTATAAATAGACCCTTGCCAGTTCGATCACCTTTTTTGCAATCTGTTGTGCAATGACCGACTTCCCCACACTTGAAGCAGTGCATCCCACCGCTAGCAATAGGATTTCTGTTTGACTGTATTACTAGGGTTTACTAGCAGTATCAGCTTGTGTGGTGCCCCATCTTGCCCCTAGATGGGTCGTATTTCGATTAATTATGAGCGGATTACAGTCGCCACTAATGTTTCCACTTGACCATCCAGAACCTCCTGATCGACGCTTTGACATTTTCTCCAATTGTATAGCCCTCTAGTGTGCTTTAGAAACAAAGTAGGGATCAAATAAATTCAGGGTATCCTGATATTGTTCTTCCAATCCCCCGATGTACCTAGAAATAAGTTGGTCTTCAGTTTTAGCAAGGTCATTGCATGACACCAATAGATAAAATTCAGTGGTATACTCATCTATTGTCTTTGTCTCTTGCCATAAATTCTACAATTGTTGGTACATCATGCCTGTATAGTAATGAGGAAGGAACGCCATACGCATATGTTTCTTCATCTTCTCCCAAGAAGCCATTTTACTCTTTCCTTGTCTACTTCAAGTTAACTTTGACTGTTGCCTCCATGTCGCTGCTCTCCCCCTGAAGCGTGTGGCTATCAAGGAAACTCATTTTTTTTTTTCTGGAACCTCCTTGAAATGAAGAGCCTCTTCGACAGTAAAAAGCCAATCCAAAAATTCTTTGGGTTAAACACTACCCTAAAATTCGGGGATGTCAATTTTCAGACCAGCTTCCCACTGACGTGAACCCGTTTCCAAACCTTGTCGATCCCTTTCCCTATGGAAATTTCCTGCAAAAGGGTTGTCTTTTGCATCTCTCATATTATCTTCATCCTTCATAAATCATGGATTTGGAGGTGGTTATTGTTGCTGTTGTTGTTACATCGCCACAAGTTGTTCAGTCAGTGCATCAATATGTTGTTGCATCCTTGCGGTGTCAGCTTCATAAACGTTGTCCATGGGGCACTTCCTTGGTGCCGTCGTAGCCTGCACTCTGATACCAACTGATGAAGTGCAAAATGGAAAATAGTAACAATTTTAGAATCCATTGATTCAAACAAGAAAACCGGAAACAAGATTCCTCTCTAAACTTGTTGATTCACAAAGAATACCGAGAATAAAGGCTCAATAATGGTTAATTTACAAAGAATGCCCAAGGTTGAAACAAAAGAGTATGAAACTCAAAATATATTAATTCTCAAAACTGAAGAGCCCTAAGGCTTACATCCATTATTTATAAGCAAAAGACAGACCTAACTTAGCTAGGAAACAACCGAAATTGGTAAAAATCATAATGCTCTACGGAAATAAGAAAATATAACGAAAAATTACCAAAAATTGAAATATAGCAATAAAATAAAGAAACTATTACTATATGTTTCCACGATCATGGTAGGTTTTTCGGAATCAGATTCTGAGGCCCATGCTAGGAGTAATTGAAGATTCAAATCTTTCCAAAAACAGCAAATTCGTGAAATTAACCCCACAAACGATTGAATTTGCCCCAAATCCACCAGGGTCCATATAATGGTTCCTTCTTAAAATCACATTTTCCATTGACCCACTAAATTTCACACGATTTCCAGCCCAACCCTTTTTTTTGCCTTTGCATTGCCTATCCTTTCGATCCAAGAATTGTATGGCCATGTATGCTACATCACAACCTGTCCAAATGGTCCACATAGATGTATGTGGTCCAATTCAATCCATGACACTCGGTGAAAATATGTATTTTCTTACTTTCACTGATGATTTTACTAGCAAGACATGGATTTATATCATGAAAGAGAAAAGTGAAGTTTTTCAAAAATTTAATGAATTCAAATCCTTAGTTGAAAAACACAAAGGATATTTCATCAAAACAATGAGATCTGATTGTGGAGGAGAATATGCCTCAAAGGAATTCCAAAGATTTTGCAAAGAAAATGGGATTATTCATCAACATACTATCTTATATACACCTTAACAAAATGGTGTCTCAGAAAGGAAGAATAGAACGATCCTAAATATGATTCGTTGGATGATTAAAGAAAAAGTTATGCCAAAGGAGCTCTGGGGAGAAGTAGTTGTTTGTGAAGTATATTTGCTCAACCGCTTTTCAACCAAGAGATTACTAAACAAGACCCCTGAAGAAGCTTGGAGCTTGAGAAAGCCAAAAGATGATCATTTAAGGATTTTTAGATGCACAACCTATGTAAAAATTCTAGACGAGAAAAGAACGAAGCTAGAAGATAAAGACCTGAAATGTGTTTTCATCGGCTATGGAGAAAATGGATACAGGCTTTATGATCCTATCACAAAGCAAGTATTATATTCAAGAGATATTGAATTTGATGAAGCATCAAGTTGGAATTGGCAAAACCCAAGTCAAGAAATAGTTTCGATAATCAATAATTTAGATGATGCAGATATTGGAATTGAAGTCTGCAGTCACCCGCCTTCACCTCAAGGGGGGATAGGAATAAGAATGAGTACTCCACAACATAGTACGCAACAAGAAAATGCTAGCTCTTCATCAACAACAGAGAACATAGTAGGCAAGACTAGAACTATTCTAGATCTGTATGATGTTACAAGGAGACTTGAAGATGATGAAGATTTCACAATTTTTTGTCTATTTTTTGGAAGTGATCCTATTCACTTTGAAGAAGCACAAAAAGAAGACATACAGAGAAAGGCCATAAATGAGGAAATCCAAGCCATAGAAAGAAACAACACCTGGGAACTTACATCCTTACCAGAGGGACACAAAGCAAATGGTGTCAAATGGGTGTATAAGAAAAAAAAGAAACACTAAAGGAGATGTTGAAAAACACAAAGCAAGATTGGTCGTAAAAGGCTACAAGCAATAACATGGCATAGACTATGATGAAGTTTTTGCTCCAGTAGCATGCCTAGAAACGGTATGACTTTTTATCTCCTTAGCAGCCCAGAAAAAATGGAAAATATACCAAATGGATGTCAAATCAGCATTCTTAAATGGTTATCTTGAAGAAGAAGTATACATTGAATAGCCATTAGGCTATGTGAAGACAGACCAACAAGATAAAGTATACAAGTTGAAACGAGCACTTTATGGCTTGAAGCAAGCTCCAAAGGCATGAAATCCAAGAATCGACAAGTATTTTGTTGCAAATGGGTTTTTTAAATGCCCATATGAACATTCTCTATACTTTAAGACAAATAAGTGGGGAGATTTGCTATTTGTTTGTCTTTACGTCTATGATCTAATATTCATAGGAAATAATCTCGACATGATCCAAGATTTCAAAGCATCCACGATACAAAAGTTCAAGATGACCGACATCAGACTCATGGCATATTTCTTGGGCATAGAAGTCGAGCAAAGTCATGAAGGTATTTTCATATCACAAGCTAAGTATGCCAAAGAAATCATAAAGAAGTTTGGTATGGCAAATTGTCAGTTTGTTGACACACCGATAGAAAGAACCAACAAGATGTCGAAATATGATAAAAGAGATAAGGTTAATCCAATGCATTTCAAAAGTCTAGTTGGAAGCCTAAGATATCTCATAGCCACGTGACCTGATATATTGTTCGCAATAGGCTTAGTTAGTCATTATAGAGAAGAACCCAGGACGCCACATCTGAAAGCAGCCAAAAGAATCCTACATTATGTGAAAGGTACAATAGAGTACGAATTATTTTATTCATCTACAAAAGATTTCAAATTAGTAGGATATAGTGATAGTGATTGGGCTGGAGATGTGGATGATCGTAAAAGTACTACTAGGTTTGTGTTTTATCTCGGGGATACTGCTTTTATGTGGTCCTCAAAGAAACAACCAATAGTAACTCTATCGACATGCTAAGAGAAGTATGTAGCTATTGCTGCAGGAGCATGTCATGCTATCTAGTTAAGAAATTTGCTGAAAGAAGTTCAAAAACCATAACAAGAAGCCACAGAGATATACAGGGATAACAAGTCAACAATCCGATTAGGTAAGAATCTAGTCTTCCATGATAGAAGTAAGCATATCTACACAAGATTTCATTTCATATGAGAATGCATAAGAAAATAAGAGATCCATTTGATACAAACAAAGAGTGAAGATCAAGTTGCAGACACATTTGTATTTGTTATTGTTTTGAATAAATTCATTCATTTGTGTGTTGTGTGAGACATCATAAATTCCATACAAATTATATAGAAGCCCACCATCATTTGGCAAACAACTTCATCGACCGTCGAATAACCAGGGATGATTGATGATATGGCTGCAATCATAAATACATCCAATCCCCAACATCAAATTGCCTTTCAGTCCTATGAGATCTGCAAATTTCTTCATTATTTCGCGAACAGCTTCCAAATTCTCCTTCAAAACCCTCATAATTTTATCCCGGTCCTTGAACTTGTCCTCTGAAGCTTGAATTTTTGTTGTGCCCAAAACATATGTCTTCACTACTGGAAGTGGAACACCATAGACAACTTCGAAGGGTGTTATTTTGCTGGCTAAATGATAAGTGGTATTATACTACCACTTGGCACAAGGAAACCACCTGGACCACTCTTTGGGTTGTGCACTAGTGAAACAACAAAGATAATTTTCTAAGCATCTGTTAAGCACCTCACTTTGCCAATCTGTTTGAGGTTGATAAGAGGACCTCATCTTCAGTTGAGTTCCTTGCAATCAGAAGATTTCTTGCCCAAAAGAACTAGTGAAAGTAGGATCTTAATCACTGAAGATGAGATTGGCATCCCATGTACCTTGAAAATATGCACTACAAAAAACCTTGCCATTGCGGCTGCTAAATAAGAATGAGAAATAGCAATAAAATTCCCATATTTTGACAACCTTTCCACCACAACAAAAATGATTGACTTCCCATGTGAGCTAGGAAGTCCTCCAATAAAGTACATAGCAATCTCAGCCCATACACACGTTGGCACAGGAAGTGGCTGTAAAAGGCTAAGTGGAGCAACATTTTTTGATTTGTGGCATTAGCATACATTACACTCCCTTACATATTTTTGCACATCCTTCCTTAATCCCAGCCAATAGAATGATTTGAGAACCCTTTTCAAAGTTCTATGAAAATCGAAATGGCCAGAAGAAGGAGCTTCATGCAGTTCACTGATTATAGTAAATCTTATTTGGGATGCGGGCCCCAACACTATTCTTCCCTTCCTTCAAAGAATTTCCTTTTGCAATAGATACTTCTTTGGGTCGAGATTTCCAACTTCACACTCTTTAATTCTCTTTAATAAATAGGAATCTATAGTTGCCTCTAGATGAATCTGTTCAACCCACGAGACTATTGGTCATGAAATCGCTGAAATTTGTGACTCTAGTCCATCTTCCCTTCTTGATAAAGCGTCGGCTACTGAGTTGTCCTTCCCCCTTTTAAATTCAATTACAAAATCATATCCCATGAGTTTAGACAACCACTGATGTTGTGTTGGAGTTGAAATTCTTTGCTCCAATAAGAACGTGAGGCTTCTTTAATCAGTTCGAACAATGAATCGATGACCCAATAAGTAGGGTCTCCACTTGGGCACTACTGCTACCAAGGCTAACAACTCTTTTTCAGAAGTTGATAGAGCCAAATTCTTTCCATGCAAGTCCCGACTGTAATATGCAATTGGATGATTGTCCTGCATTAGTACTTCTCATATTCTAGTACTTGAAGCATCACACTCAATAACAAATGGCTTAGAAAAATTGGGAAGAGCCAAGATAGGGGCTTGTATCATTACCTCCTTGAGAGTTTTAAAAGCTTGTTCAGCTTCAATAGACCAAGACTAAGCATTCTTCTTAAGCAATGCTATCAAAGGGGCTACAATTTTCCCTTAGTCTTTAATGAATTTCTTGTAGTACCTTGTGAGACCCCAAAATCCTCTCAAAGCTCTTGGAGAAGATGGTTTTGACCATTCAATCATGCTGGAAATTTTTGAAGGATAAACTAATATTCCTTTTGCTGAAATCACATGACCCAAGTAATCAACTTCCTTGCATCCAAATTTGCATTTGGATTCTTTCACAAACAGATTGTGTTGCCTTAGAATGTTGAAAACTATCCTTAGATGGATTAGATGATCTTTCCAAGTCTGGTTGTATACTAATATATCATCAAAAAATACCAAGACAGATTGTCATAAATAGGGTCTAAAAATGTTATTCATTACAAACTTTAGAAAGTTGATGGTGCATTGGTTAACCCAAAAGACATTACACAAAATTCATAATGACCTTCATGAGTTTGAAAAGCTGTCTTGGGTACGTCTTCATCATGTACCCGGATTTGGGGATATTCGGATCGCAGATCTAGTTTGGAGAAGAACTTAGATCCATGCAATTCATCTAATCACTCATCAATAACAGGAATGGAAAATTTACCTTTTATGGTGACTGCGTTAAGGGCCTGATAGTCGACGCACGTGCGCCAACTTCCATCATGTTTTCGAACTAAAAGCACGGGGAATGAGTACAGACTATTGCTAGGTCTTATTATTCCAGAATTTAACATTTCTCTAACCATCTTTTTTATTTCATTTTTTTGATAAAATAAATATCTATAAGGACGTACACTTACAGGTTTTGCTTCCTCCGTCAAAGGAATACGATGGTCATGACTTCGTCATGGAGGTAACTCGGTTGTTTTCTGAAAATAGATCTCCGAATTCCATGAGAAATTGCTTTAATTCTAGGTCTTCAACTTTGGATTGTGTCACCATTGAAAGGTTATGCAACTGGAGCAGTTGTGCCTTCCTACCTTTGCATATATATATATTCTGATCTGCTTTTCCTTCTCCCATTTCAAAGTTGCAGGCTGCAAAAGCCTACTAATATGCATTTTCTGTTGCCTTCTTTAAAGGACATGGTGAGCTATGAAAAATCCTAAACGACTGGTCCAAGTGTTCTTAACCATTGAGCATAGTTCTAAATCGTTGTATTGGGTAACGTAACGGTATCGATCGCGGAGTATCGGTATCGGTAGTATCGATCGGTACGTATCGGGAATCTAGTGTCGCAGAGTGAAATTTTAAAAATCATTTCATAGGTTTTTCATTTTTTTCTTCCCCGTACCGGTCTGAACCGGTGAGTATCGGCTCGTCGCAGCTTGTGTAACGGCTTGTGTAACGGTTACAGACCGATACGTACCGGGACTCGGCCGATACGCCTGCGATTTTCAATCTCAGCAGTATACCGGCCTGTATCCGTTGCGGTGTCCTATTTTTCCGATATGTATCAGCCGATATTTAGAACTATGCCATTGAGCACCTAACATAGCTTCGCAACCTCCTAATGTAAGCAAGAAAAAATCAGCCTTAACAAGAGTACCTTGCACTTTGAGGGTTACTCTAGCACACCTTGCTTCTCCTAATAACCAATCTCCATTTGCCACCATTACTTCGAATTTGGGGCAGCTTTGAATGGGAATAATTTCCTTTTGAGCAACCTTTGGATCTAGAAATTATAAGTAGATTTACTATTAATAAGCACGGTGATGGAATGATTGCACAACTTGCCCCCTACACGCATGGTGTGAGGAGTCAATGCACCCGCTATAGCATGGAGCGAAATTTCTTGTGATGGCTCGTCAAACCCGTTAATATCCATATCCACCTCATGAGTTTGATCTTGGCTACCTTTCACTTCTGGTATGCTCTCGATCATAAATAACCTTGGATTCTTGCACCTATGACCCGGTTGGAACTTACCATCACAGTAGAAACATAGCCCCTTGTCTCGTCTCTCCTTAGCCTCGGTAGGAGTTAGACAGTTAACTGTGGTTGGACACTTAGCCAGTCCAATAAGAGGAGTTGAAGCAGCCTTGTTCCTTTCAAATCGGCTCATCCTCGGTAGAAGCTTAAGCTTTTTTTCTTGGAGTTGTGCTAGGCCAATGGCTCAATTCATGGTGGTGGGACGAAACATTTGAACCTCAAGAAGAATTTTATCCTTTAGCCCACACACAAAGAAACTTACTAAGAATGATTCCGTAAGGCTTTCAGTGCGGTTGGCCAGCTTTTTGAACTGAGTTTGGTAATCTTGCATAGAGGAGTTCTTGCGCAATTTAGAAAGAGCTCCAGCAAAGTCATCATACTCAGTTAGGTCAAATCTTACAACAACAGCTACAACAAAATTTTCCCACGTGGTTTGAGGTTGAATATGTTGATGCCATCGAAACCATTGTAAAGCTTCTCCTTTCATGTGGAATGAAGTAATGAAAAGCCACTGATTAGTTGGTATTTGATGATAAGTGAAAAATTATTCAGCACGATAAACCAACCAGACAGATCACCACACTCAGACTTAGGAAAATTCATCTTTAAACCTCGGGTCTGAATGAGCCCCCCACAAGTCCCAAAAGCACTGGACTCACTGTGGCGAGATGAGAAGTGCTCCGCTCTTTTGCCGAGATTCACTTCAAGGTCTCGTGATACATTCTTCAACATCTGATCATATTTTAGATCAAGAGTTGTTATCATCTGGACTATTGTATCTAATTGTTGACCTTGCTGTTGCGTGGTGTCTTGTAGTTGTTTAACAGTTTCTTCCACCTTCGCAGCTCGAGTTCCCTCAGCCAAACTGTTAGCAACTTGTTTTTTCTTCTTAGCTATAGTGGAAGCACAACTAGAAACTAGAATAATTCTGATTCACTTTGAGGGGAATCTACCTCCAATAAATATAAATTGATTTGGAAAAGATTAGTTACCTTTATTGATGACTCAGTGGCCTTAAATACATAACTCCAACACCTCCATACTCACCGATTCCTAAACTTTAGGCTATAAAAACTCAACTAACCAATAAATCCCACAAAACACTCAACTAATCGACAAATCCCACAAAACACTTGCACTACTCCCTATCCCATAACGTTTATTGATTCTTTCAAAGACTTTAAAATAACAGAGAATGTTCCAACAAAAATAGAGAATGTTCCATTAACTCGGGGCTCAATCTGAACATGAGAACGCAAAACTACATCTGATTGAGTGCTCCATCACCGTCGAAATCGCCTTCTCTCAACATTCCCCTTAGATCATCATCCCGCAATCCCTACAACCCTAATAGGGCAGCATTTTTCTTGAGGCTATTGAACGTGATGACCCATTTATCACCGTCCATCAACAACCGAAACCCATTATAGAACTCTTCGATCAATTCTTCCCTGCCCAACTTGTCGACCATGATTGGCAACAATCAAAATAGGATTCGGTATTGGACGCCATTGAAGGAGATGTAAAGAGATTCTGCTTATCTCTCTCTCTCTCTATTTATCTCCCACGATGGAACCCATTGTTTACTCTATTTTTTTCTTTTACCCTTTTGTTTTTCAGTCGCTAGACAAAACGGCGTCGTTTTATCAAGCCCTAGGGACGCCGCAGAGAAATTCCTTCTAGAGGATCTGAATCCCTCTGGACTATTGTATAACTTTTCGACTCGTTGACTATTTAGCTTTTTAATTTTTTTTTAAATAATTTTTTAACCAATTTAACCTTATTGCCAAACGACCTCTAAGTTTGAGCATTGTATGGATTTGAGATGGCTAAATTATATTTAGATGATGTTTGATTATAATATTTGAATATTGTCATTCTCGTGACTGCTTTTTGATTAAGCAATTTTGTATTTATTGGGCAATAAGCAAAGTAATTAGATGTGACTCACCATAAAATTCGGAAGCTACTACTTGTACGAGAAGCAGAGCACCAGAAGGGTATGCGAATGGCTTGGACACTGGATCATCCTCCTTTGTGACACTCAATAAATACAAAAGGGTGTCCTTATGTCCATTATTAGCAGCACTGTGGAGCGGCAACCAATTGTCATCGTCGCGAATATATAAGGAGGTACGGTGTTTCTCCACCAGGATAACCGCAGCCTTGGTGTTTCCATACAGTGCAGCAGTCACAAGGGCAGTGCGACCGCAAATGGTACGCAGTGCCAGCGCCTCTGGCGGCATCAAATCCACCAACTTCTCCACAAATTCGATTGACCTTCCACTCATAATTGCTACGTGGAGTGCCGTCTCCTTTCTATCAGTGATATGGGCAGTGAGTGCATCTGCATCTTGGTCGAAGAATCTTTTGGCGGAATCCCAGTCTCCCCTGAGTGCAGCAGTATGGAGTGGTATGTATCTCCAGTAGTCCTCATCCTTGTTCTCTGCATCCATCATGCATCCATCACCAAACAAACATACATATTAATCAGCGGATATTAACGGTCAAGCATGTGCAATATTTTTTAATTGTATCCTACGCAGTGTGGTTTGAACATAAGATTTCTATTGCCTAATTTGATGCCATATTAGAATTGATCACTGACTCATTTAAAAGTCCAAATCATTAAAGAGATAGATAAGTTTATTATTTATATTATATCTTCAAAACACACAAATAAATAAATTAAGAGAAAAAAAAAAAAAGAAGCAGAAATCCAAATATTATGTGCATACGTTTCCAACAAAAAAAAAAAAAAACCAATCAAAGTGTCTAAAATAACACTTTTGCAAAAATTTCATAATTCACATATGAGAAAAGTTAGGGTTCATGAAAATGATCATGAAAAATTTATGATCCTTGGATTACCTTGATTAGTGTGTGGTGCTTTATTCTAAGTGTAATCCAAGGGTCACAAAGCTTTCATGATTATTTTCATGAAAGATTTTTCATGATACCTAGCATTGTTGTTTACATATTAAGGCCAAGTTTGGCATCTACTAAATAGTATAAAAAGTCAAAAAGTCACTATTCTATTTAAGTCACATCATCTTATTTAAATCACATCACCTCTCTAACACATCACATCAAACACAACCCAAACCCAACCCATATAAGCCAATAAGTCAAAAAGTGCACTTTTTTAAAACATCTCAAACCAACCCTAAATTACTGTCTATTGCATAAATTATTATGTGTCAATACCCTTTTATTTAAAAAAAAGAGCTGTACTATTCAAATTTAAAAATTAGGTCTACTTTTCAGATCCAATAATCAATTAATCAATCAATCACTCTCATGTGTTATTCTTTTTTTTATATCTTCTCTGATTATTAATCAATCATTTCATTTATACATTATTAAGTTTAAAAAGTAAATTTAAAATGTGGACTTGTATGTCTTGTTTCTTAAAAATGTCACTATCAGATTACTTTCCACAAACATGGGGAGTAGTAAATTGTATAAATTGTTACACTACAATAAATTAGGGTTTTAGAGACAAAATTTTAAATATATATATATTTTTTTTGAACGAAATATTTTTACTACCAAAAGTGTCATTATTATATTTTTAGTGATGAAATTTGAACATTAGTGACAAATTATTATCTTTTTCAAACCAAATTATTTTTTCTAAAAATATATTTATTAGCGATATTTTTAAAATTTTGTTTCTAGAAGTCCTGTATTCAAAATAAGTGTACCCCATTAAACAATGTAGGAGGAGTCTGATTCTTAAAATTTTCAACCATCTATCCTACTGATGCATACAATGCAAAGTAAGAAAGGACAGTGTGATGAGAAAGGGTATAAACCAGAAACAATAATGAAGACGAAAAGGATATGGCAATGGATGATAATGTCATGTAACCTTACCCCTTGCTCCCTGCCTACTGGAAGACGCATCCATGAGCACTTGACTCTCCTTTTGAAATCTTTATTATATACAAATATGAAAGTTAAACTTCTTTGAAAGTCAGTTGTCTGATGTTGATCTCTCACAAAACTACTCACTTCTCTTTGGGGATTATGGAAGAGTTTTCATGTCTATATATATATAGAGAGAGAGAGAGAGAGAAAGAGAGAGCTGCTACAATAAGTTGTTTGGTGGGCTAGAATAAGGTAAGGACACCTTGAGCTATACACTTCTTCCAGTTGTACATGAAAACCTATTATCAAATTGGACACAATCTTTTTCACATATGTTTGAGACTTACAAAATCATACTAGAGATTTGTGTATAGTTATGTAATCGATTTTTGTATTTCTAAACCTTTTCTTATCCCAATGAACAACATGCAATAGTCAAGTAGGATGAAAAAATTAATGGTTCAAAAATAGAACCAAATAGTTCATATAATTGGAGAAGCCACAACTTGACTATGAAGAAAATAATGTGTAGTTGTTTTTTACATCTTTCTTTCAATAACCAATTACATTCAATAAGTTATCAAAAAATTCATTTATCTCATAACCTTAATCTCACATACTACAATTCAATTGTATAAACTCTTATATGTTGTAGTGTTAAATATCACAATCACATTTTTGTGAATTTTGTATATGACATTTTTGTTTGTCAAATATATAAACCTCTGTTCTCCAACTCTGGAAAAAAATTAGTAGGTGTTCTTGGAGTTCCAACTAACTCATTTTTATTGACGTTAATATTACAAATCTAAAAAAATATTCAGAAAAATACATTTATAAATCAAAATTATTTTAGATGAAACTCATATCATACTAATTATAAATTTTTTTTTTTTTTTTTTTTTTGATCGGCAAAAAAATCTTTATTGATGAAAGCATGCAAAGATATACAGAACATCAATAAAGAGGAGCTTGGAGCTAAATGAAGCTCCAAGCTCCAGTTGTATAAATTTATATTATACAACTCATTTTGAGATGCATTTCGGACACCATTAATAATCTTAAGAACGACATGGCCAATCAACTATCCCTAATTTGGAACAAAAGGACAATGGGACCGACATATATAGCAGGAATTGAACCAAAAAATGTTAAAGCCATATTTTGCATGGGAAATCATCTTTATACATTCAATTTGTAGTTTATTCTCTCTTTTTCTTTTTTTCTTTTTGTTAATTTGTAGTTGAATAAAAAAGTTTTATGCATGTTTAACATATAATGTTAGGTTTGAAATATGAATTTGGAAAGGATTTTAAATAATAAAAAAATGAAAATATGTGTATAATATACTTGAAATATAATTATATTTTATTCACATTACACTTAACTTTTGTCTTTCTCTTTTCCTTTTCAAATTCTTACCAAAATTTAAGTGTCAAACTATGCCTTAGTGTGGAGGATAATCCTATACATTATTAAATTTCTTACTACTTTTTTTAGGAAAATAATATATAAGTCTATTTTTTAGACCTAATAATGTATAAATGATATGATTGATATTTAGAGAAGATATGAAAAAATGTGTTACAACCTTAAATATTCTAATTAATTGTCATATCAAGTTTAAAAATTAGGTCTAATTTTTTTTGTAATACCTTTTTTTTTTATCACAAGACAAATATATATATATTTATTTATTTATGCAGGTATCATTGCTGAGGTAAGATTGTTAAATGACGTTAGTTTTTTGTACACAATTTCTACAACCTCGTTTGACACTAAAACCTCGTTTGACAAGTTAATATTTTAGTCAAAAAGTCAAAAAATTATTAAAAAAATCAAAAAGCCTATATTGATGTAATTTTTCTTGTACCTTGTACTTGTTTTTTTTCATCAATAAAGATTTTTTTTTGCCGATCAAAAAAAAATAATAAAAAAACCTATAACATATATTAAAAAATCAAAAAATTTCTTTTCTCTTTACTTTTTACATATATTTTCGTAAAAAGTCAAAAAGTCACCCTAAATATACTAATTTTTTTACTTCATATTTTAATAAAAAAAATCAAAAAATTACTAAAATACCCTCTTCCCAAACGAGCCTAAACAACAAGTGGCTTTACATTTATTACAATGTTTTAAAAACTGGACCGGTGAGTGAACCGGAAAAATGATCGGGTGGACGGATCACCGGTTCAACCGTTGGGTTGAACCGGAATCGAACCGTGACCTCATAAATATATTAAAATTATATTTAAATAAAAATATAAGTAATAAAATTAAAAATTAAAAATTTTAATAATCTTAAATATTTCTCTTAATACTTTTTTTATTAAAAAAATATAAAAATATATTTAAAAATATTATTAATTTAATTTTGGAAGAAGAAATCAAATATTCAATATTCCCTCTATATAATTTTAATTCAAATAATTTGATTGAAAGAAGAGTAAAAATTTTGGAAGGATATCAACATTTTAAATTTCCCTCTAATAAATTTGATTGAATCCCACATAGATTTCTTGAGTTTTTTGAAAGAATTTTTTTCTTATAAATAGATAGAGGCTTTCACAATAATTTCAAGTTCTCAATGGGATTTCTTACAAGAGGAGACCCTTAAAAGAGAGTTTTCAATTAAATTTTTATTATATATAATATATATATATAATATATAATAAGAAAGAAAGAAAGAAAAGAATAAAAAAAATACAAAAAATTCGTTTTATCAACCCGGTGAATCGGAATCGGGTTGATCGGTTCGGCGGTACGACTGTCGGTTTTTCCGGTTCTCTCAAAATAAGCCGATTTTCCACTATGACCGATTCAGTGGGTGTACCCAGACCGAAATCTCGACCGGTCGGCGGTTGAACTGGTTGAACCGGCCGGTCCAATCCGATTTTTAAAACCATGATTTGTTAGATTACACGGATAAAATTTGCTAACAGTAGTCCATGAGCACATGGATCAGGATCTGGGGTGCTGCTCTGCTTTCAAGGTACAATAGTCTGTTGTGTTTCTTTGCAGAAGGTCGTCTTGAATTTTTTTTTGATAATAGGAAATGTTAATATTATAAGATTCATCAAGAATATTATTCATGTAAAAAATTAAATTAATCGGATATTCATAACCTCATGATTAGGTTCTAATAACTTTTAAAAAATTATGAAAATTACTTTAACCATTAATTTTTATAGAAATAAATGTGTTTTTATTATAGGGCTGCAAATATCTAATCAATTTGATTTTTTATATAGATAATTTACTCAACAAATCTTACAATATAAACGATTTGAATTATCGAAAGAAACTTAGGACGACGCTCACAAGAGAACACAACAGTCTGTTGTGCCTTTGAGCACAGTAAGATTACCAAATGCACATGGAACATGCTTGCAAATATATATAGAGAGAGAGAGAGCAAGCCATAGAAACTCTTTGACGATGAACATGTCCTTGAGTTTCAAATCAAAAGTTACATTTAAAAAAAAAAAACGAGGGGAAATTACATTTACCGTAAAATAAATACAAATCAATAAAAAATATATAATTTTAATTATTAATGTTGATAAAATCTTCTATTGATTTGTAATTAATTTTGTAAAAATACACTGATCTGTAATATCCCCTACAAAAAATATAAAACAAAATATGTGAACCCAACAAGAAAAGAGAATGAGATTGAGAAAGGGACTAAACGAGAAACAACAATGTAGAGGAAATTTATAAGGCAATTGATGATAATGACATGTAACCTTACCTCCTTCTTCTTCTTCTTCTTCTTCTCCTCCAGCTTTTTTTCCTTCTTCTCCTCCTGCTTTTTCTCCTTCTCCTCCTCTTGCTTTTTCTTGTTCTTCTCCTCCTACTTCTTCGATTTCTCCTCCTTCTCCTACTTCGTCTCCTCCTGCTGCTGCCTTTTCTTTTATTATTTCAAGGTCATTCACAAATTTGGTTGCATGATTTTCATTATTAGAAGACTCCATGAGCACTAGCGTTAATCTATACACAAAAAAAATCACTTCTGTTTGGGAATTATGGAAGAGTTCAATGTCCACATATATATAGAGCAAAAGAAGAAACCACGAGGCTGACCTATAATTTTCTTATATTAAGGGTACTGAAAAATGATTGGGACCTCTAATTTAGAGGTACCACTAGTGATGTGGCAGTGGGTCCCCCACTGCCACAGCCAATCAGGTGCCTTGAATTTTTTTTTTTTTTTTTTTTTTTGCTTTTCCACCTCATTAGAGGTGGTTTAGTGATGCTATTTTAGAGGTCTCTAGCATAGTTGTAAGGGTACTTGCTCTAAAAGTCTAAGGTTGTTTGGTTTAGTTTTAAAATTATGATTTTAAAAGTGAGGTTATGATTTGATTGTAAAATTGTGAGTTAAGTTTTGAAAAGAATTTTGAAAATAACAGATTGGATCTACCGATCGTCCTCTTGGATGTTCAGCTTGTTGACCAGAATAATGATTTTTTTTTTTTTTTTGCAATTACAGCCTGTTATTTGAAATATATATATTTGTTTTACATATTTTTTAAATATAGAAAAAAAATTAGATTTTTTATAAAAATAATTTATCAATTCCATCACTGGCTCCGTTTGGTAGAGCTGTGGGAAAGTGATCATAACTTATAGCCTAACAGCTTATAGCTTATAGCTATGAACATAAGCTGATTTTTTACTTATAAATAAGTTTATCCTCCCCATTCAAAGAATAAGTTGATTTTTTACTTACAAAAAGTTATAAACTGTATTGTTAAACTGAACCAAACACATCAAAATAACTTAAATTAAGCTAAAAGCTGAAATAAGCTGAAAATAAGCCCTACCAAACAGGACTACTAACTATTTTCAACACTATATCATCAACAGAATTTTGAATTACGTTTTGATGTGTGTTTAGTTACAAGTTTTGAAATTAATTTTTGAATTGAGTTAAGTTGTATAATTGATTATGAATTTTAAAAAATTTGCATTAGAATCATGATTCCAAAGACTAACCAAACGCAACGTAAATTTTAATATTCCAATTTTGTTTGCCTAAAGATATAAAACCTCATATTTTTTAAATATTAATATTTTAATAAATTAGTGATTTATTATAATAGTTTAATCGTCAAAATTTTTAAATAAAAATCTAGTTTAATTTATTTTTGAAATAAATAAATAAATAAAAATAAAAAGTGAGAAACAACCGAATTTTTTTTTAATATTCTAAAATAATAATTTAAAGAGTTGACTTTCTTTTAAAATTATTTTAAAATTATATTTTAAAAATATAATTTATTTAAATTATATTTTCAACATGTCTCCTCCAAGATTCTCTCCCTCGGGTCCACACTCGTTTTCTATTCAAACAAAATAATTTGTTTTTCAATTCAATCTCGGATATATGGACTTGTCCCATCATTATATACATATATATCCTTTCCTCTTTGTTTTCTTTTTTTTCATACACCCTTGCGGTTTTCTTTCTTTTTGTTTCTACAAAATATATTCTTTTTTCTCCTCACTTACATAGAGGTTTTTTTTTATCTTAAAAAAAATAATTTAGAGAATTGACACTTTTCAAACTATTTAAAAAATAATTTATTTTTTAAAATCGCATTTTAAAAATATAATTTTAAGTTGAAATTGCATTTTCAGCATATAATTTCACATTGAATCGCATATTGAAAATGTAATTTATGACGACATGGATTTCACTAAGATATATTACATTTTCAACATGCGATTTTAAGGTGAAATTGTATGTTGAAAATGTAATTTCAACTTAAAATTATATTTCTAAAATGCGATTTTAAAAAGTAAGTTATTTTTTAAATAGTTTGAAAAGTGTCAATTCTCTAAATTATTTTTTTTAAGATTAAAAAAAAAACTCCATATAAAGGAGAAAAAGAGAATAGATTTTGTAAAAACAAAAAGAGAGAAAATCACATGGGTGTATAAAAAAAAGAAAAAAAACAAAAGAGAAAAGGATATATATATATAATTATAATGGTGGGAATTGAAAAACAAATTGTTTTGTTTGAATAGAAAACGAGGGTAGACCCGAGGGAGAGAATCTCGGATGGGACATGTTGACAATACAGTTTAAATAAATTATATTTTTAAAATATAATTTTAAAAAGCAGATTTGACAGTAAGTCAACTCTTTCATTTCCGTTGTAACATAAAAAAGTAAGTCAACTCTTTAAATTATTTTTTTAGAATATCAAAAAAAAAAAAAAAAAACTCCGTTGTTTTCACTTTTTATTTTTATTTATTTATTTATTTTTTAATCTGCCAATATCGCCGAGAGGTGGATGTGAAATGATAGAAAAAAATGGATAATAGGGTCAAATTTATTTTTGAAAAAGAGATAAATAACGAAGGTAAATATAAAAGATATATAATAAATATAAAAAAATAAATTAAACTAGATTTTTATTTAAAAATTTTGACGATTAAACTATTATAATAAATCACTAACTTATTAAAATATTAATATTTAAAAAATACGAGGCATATTGAAAATACAATTTATGATGACATAAATTTTACTAAGATATATTACATTTTCAACATACGATTTCAAAAAATAAGTTAATTTCCTAAATAATTTGAAAAGTGAATCAATTCTCTAACTTGTTTTTTTTTTTTAAGAATATTAAAAAAAAAAAAAAACTTCACTTACATGCTATCTAAAAAAAATGATTACATGAGTTGTTCTTAATCTTCAGTGACTCTCCATTTAAATACAAATTCCTTTTTACAATATTATTCTAGAAAAGTGAAAAGTGTATGATTATTCTAATTGAGTGTGGGTGATGGGAATAGTGGTAACAAAGATAAAGAAATGAAGAGGAAAATAAAAGAAGGGAAGTAAGAGAATAGAAATAAAACAAAAAATTATGTAATATTGATGTTGGTTGCAGGGGCAACCATGGAGAAAATGAATGGAAGATTTGTGTGTGGATTTTTAAAAGAAAAATGAAAGCGGATGGATTAATTGATAAATACAAGGTAAGATTTGTGGTCAAAGGTTTTAGACAAAAAGAAGGTCTTGATTACTTTGATAAATACTCACCGGTTACTAGAATAACATCCATTAGAATACTAATTGCTATTGCATCTTTGTACAATCTAGAAATTCATCAAATGGATGTGAAAATCGTTTTCTTAAATGGTGAGTTAGATGAAGAAATTTACATAGAACAACTAGAATAATTTTCTGTTCAAAGAAAAGAAAAGAAAATATGTAAATTGGTTAAATCATTATATGGTTTAAAACAAGTGCCAAAGGAATGGCATGAGAAGTTTGACAAGGCAATGATGTCAAATGGGTTTAAAATTAATATGTGTGACAAATGTGTTTATATTAAAAACACAAACAAATGTTATGTTATAGTATGTCTTTATGTGGGTGATATGGTCATCATAGGTAGTAGTAATGACATGATTAAAACTACCAAGAAAATGTTGAATAAATATTTTAACATGAAGGACATGGGTATTGCTAATGTAATTCTTGGTATAAAAATTACCAAAACATTAGAAGGATATGTTTTGTCACAATCTCATTACATTGAGAAAATACTTGACAAATTCAGCAAGGATGATGATCATTTTGCTAAGACACCTATGGATATTAATTTGTTTCTTTCTAAGAATGTACAGGAAAGTATTTCTCAATTAGAGTATGCCAAATTATTGGAAGCTTAATGTACTTGATGAACTGCACTCGCCCAGATATAGCTTATGCAGTAAATAAATTAAGTAGATATACGAGTAATCCAAGAGTAGAACACTGGAAAGCAATTATAAGGGTTTGAAGATACCTCAGATTTACTTGCAACATTGGGCTCAATTATACTAGATATCTAGTAGTACTTGAAGGATACTATGATACAAATTGGATATCGGATACTAGAGACTCAAAGTCCATCAGTGGATATGTCTTTACTCTTGGTGGTGCGGTTGTATCTTGGAAATCTTCCAAACAGACTTGCATTGCTAGGTCTACTATGAAATCAGAATTCGTAGCTTTAGATAAAGCTGGAGAAGAAGCAAAATAGTTTTGCCACTTGCTTGAAGATATTCCAATGTGGTCAAAACCAGTGCCTACTATTTGCATACATTGTGATAGTCAATCAGCAATAGATAGAACACAGAGTCATATGTATAACGGTAAGTCACGACACATTCGTCGTCGATATAACATCGTAAGAAAACTACTCTCTAATGGAATTATTTTCATCGAATATGTGAAGTCTAAAGACAACATAGCAGATTCACTAACCAAAGGGTTAACAAGCGAGATAGTTAAGAATTCATCGAGGGGAATGAGACTTAAGCCTATTAAATAAGAGTTACTATAATGAAAACCCAACCTAGTTGACTGGAGATTCCAAGATTTAGATTCAATGGGACAACCGAGTTGTGTATGACTCAGAACAATCACTGGGGAGTCCAACTCCTACCAATTTCTATGATGAAATAGTGATGTCTGTAGCATTTTTAGGTTAAGTAATACTTTTAATGATTCTTATATCTAGGTAAACCTAGTGGAGTATGGCAGGATACTCTTCATAAGAATCACCTATGTGAGTGTGAATTAGGCCGGTTCTATGAGATTTGTGAAGGGTTACAATTCTCTAAAGCACTCATGAAAGACCAGTTTGTTCAAGGCTAAAATGGACACAATAGTGAGAACTAAACTGTGCCTGGTGATATACTGTGTGAGTTCTATTCCTTGTCGCATAGTAAGTCACACGATGCAAACTGTTCATCAAAACCATTTATAAGTGAATGGAAACTTGACATCATTTTTGGGTTCGTGGAAAGGGAAATTAAAGAGTCAAAATGTGGGTTATCTTAAAATGGTTGTCTAACATTGAAACTTGAAGAGAGCTTATGTATGTATATAAGCTCTAGGTGGACAAACTTGGGTTGGGCCCCAAGGGGCACCCCAAGTTTATAGAAGGGATGAGTTATGGACAAAGTGGGTTTTGGCTCAAACCATCACACACGCGCGCACGCTGCCGCTACCATCCATCCGGCCAATCCGAGCAGTGCCAGGCGCGAGTGTGGATTATGGGTCAGGTTGGTCCTAATATTAATTTTTCGAACAAAATTTATTTGAATCTTTTTCAAAATTCTTGCGGGAAAATTATTTGAATTTATGGATGGAATTTGATAATACAGTTCGTTCCAAGGGGAACGGGTTGGACTAATCCACGCTCCTCAAGTCTACATCCGAATGATCAAGCTCACCTGAAGACTTGCACACAAGTTCAATGGGGAACGGGGAGTCCCCCAGCGAACCCTCCGACGAGCAAGTTAGAAGGAGAAGTGGGGTGTAGAGATAGATTAGAGATAGAAAGCTTAACCTTCTTCCTGTCTTCGACGTCTACTTATATCCTTTGGTAATCATTTCATTGTCCCTTCCAACCTGCCATCTTGGCCGAAAGTCTATACTATAGCTTACCTTGTTCATGGTGAAGTCGTTCTGTCCCGACGGAGAGGGGTTATCGCAATAAATGTTGTAAGGGCTTCATTAATGGCGATGTGCAGTGGAAATAACTTTGCAGGATCTTTGTCTGCTTATGTGGCCTGCTCTTCATCGGCCACGTGTCTGAATATCATTGGTTCTTAATGCCATGTTGACTTCCAGCTATGTTGGGCCTCATCAGTTGAATTATGCATTGGGTCCTGAGTAGTACGCTTGGGTTATTCATAGTGGGTTATAACCTTTATGGGCCTACCCATGTCAGTAGGCCCCCATTCCCAAGTACAGCTTTAGTCCAACGAAGGGAATAATAAAGAAAATGAGGGTTGTTAGAGACTAGCAGGGTGGAGGCCGACCGATAGGAGTGACCGAGTGGAGGGACCGACCATGAGGAGGGCCGACCGCGAAGGGTGGTCGAGTGGAGGGACCGACCATGAGGAGGGTCGACGGCAAAAGGTGGTTAAGTTGGAGCTAGAGGACGAACGCCGCAAGGTAGTGTCGCTCGACTTCCAGCTGGCTGGTGAGCAGAAGAAGCTGGAAGATGCTCAGAATGCTTGTACGGTCACCAACGAGCAGTTTGAAGAGGCCATGACCAACAATGAAGATCTGCGCGCCCAGTGGGTCAAAGAAAAGGAAGAAGCAGACTTGAAGATCGCTGGGTTGGAGCGAGATCTTGCAGATGAGCGCGCCAAGGCGGCGGTAGAGAAGGCAGTGCTGGAGAAGCAATTAGAGGAAGAGAAGATCAAGGCAGCCTCTAAGAGGGCAGCATACCCTGACTTGTGCGTCGCAGCAGTGGAGCAGTTTAAGGGGTCTGTTGACTTCCAGATGGCGATCGATGCCGCGGTCGCCACCAACTTGGCAAAGGAGGGGTCTGAGGGGGCAGGCCCGTCGGGAGCGACCACTAGGAGCAGGACTGAAGAAGAAGTGATCCAGAGCTTCCAGCGGTCGGACTTCTACAAACACGAAATGGCTGAGTTCTGGGACAGTGGTTGGAAGATGTTCAAGCGTAAGGCAGAAGAGCTGTTCCCAGACTTGGACCTCAGCGGTGTAAGAATTGATGAAGACGACGTGGCTTAGACCCTCCTGGACGAGGGCGTTGAAGAAGAAGACCTCGCCTCAAGTGAAGAAGAATGACTAATGTGAACAAAGTGTGTACTTAGAGTTTTGGGTGTTTGTTTTGTTTGTGTTGTTTTTTTTTTTTTTGAATTACTGTAATAAACTTATATACAAGTTTGTGAATGAATAAAATAATGAATTGTGTTTGGCATACTGTTGTTTGTATGTGTGTAATTCTGCAATGAATGAGAATGGTGACTTGCGCAGGGCCTGTGTAATAATCATTGTGAAGTTTAAAATTTAAGAAAACCTCAACGCAAAGTAAAGTTCAAAATGTAATAAAACCTTAATGCAGAGTGAAGTTTAAAATGTAATAAAACCTCAATGCAGAGTGAAGTTTAAAATGTAATAAAACCTCAATGCAGAGTGAAGATTGAAATGTGAGGTTGTGAATCACGACCCAGCAAGAAGCAAGTCTGACCTGGAATGGTGAACTGGAATTTGACTAAGTATTGCCATTATACTTCGATCATGAAGTTGCAATGGTGGCTCAGCCTGGCTGAGGCTTTAAGTAACTCGGTCTGGCCGAGCTCTTCATGCTCAGTCTGGCTGAGGCTTTATCATGCTCAGTCTGGTTGAGGCTTTAAGTAACTCGGTCTGGCCGAGCTCTTCATGCTCAGCCTGGCTGAGGCTTTATCATGCTCAGTTTGGCTGAGGCTTTAAGTAACTCGGTCTAGCCGAGCTCTTTATGCTCAGTCTGGCTGAGGCTTGTAGCTGGGCGTTGCAAGACGTTATTGAGATACCACACAGATAATTGAGATACAAGATTGTTGTCATGCAAAGTGTAACCCATTTGATCAGAAATTTACATCATGTGATGAGAAAACAAGAACATTCAAGTGTGTCGATTGCCGAAAAAGAAAATACAATAACTGATCAATACAAAAATAGGAATTTATTGAAAGTAACGCTTCAAGTGTTCAGCATTCCACGGATGGGGGAGGTCTCATCCTTCCATGTCTTGAAGTCAGTAAGTGCTCGGACGAGGTCTGGCCTTGACAACGTAAGGTCCTTCCCACTTGGCTGCCAGTTTGCCCTCAGTCGGATTTCTGGTAGCAAGAGTGGTTTCGCGCAAAACAAGGTCCCCTACGGCGAACTCCCTTGGCCAAACTTTGTGGTTGTAGTGTGTTCTCATTTTCTGTTGGTATAAGGCCCATCTGACAGCAGTGGTTTCTCGGAGCTCTTCAATTAGGTCTAGGTCTGCCCGACGCAGTTCTTCAGTTAGTTTTGGATTCGAATGTAGAACCCTTGTGGTAGGCAGACCGACTTCCACTGGGATGACCGCCTCAGCGCCGTATGTTAAGTGAAAAGGGGTCTCCCCAGTAGGAGTCCGAGCGGTAGTGCGGTAAGCCCAGAGTACATTCGGTAATTCCTCAGCCCAAAGTCCCTTAGCAGCTTCCAGCTTAGTTTTGATGATCTTCAGGAGAGAACGATTGGTGACCTCAACTTGGCCATTGGCTTGAGGATGACCTGGGGAAGAGAAACATGGCTGGATTTGAAATTCTGCATAGAATTTCCTGAACTTGGCATTGTTGAATTGTTTGCCGTTGTCGGAGACGATAGCTTGTGGGATGCCAAACCTGCATACAATCGACTGCCAGATGAATCTGGTTGTGTTCCGCTCGGTAATGGTGGCAAGGGGTTCTGCTTCCACCCATTTAGTGAAGTAGTCAATGGCGGCAATTGCGAATTTGGTTTGGCCTCGGCCAGTGGGCAATGGGCCAACCAAGTCGATCTCCCATTTGGCGAATGAGTAGGGGCTGCAAAGTGTGATCAATTATGTAGGAGGAGCATCGGGGATGTTGGCAAAACGTTGACACTTATCACATTTGAGCACGAAGTCAGCCGCGTCTTGATTGATAGTAGGCCAGAAATACCCAGTGCGAAGTATTTTGTGGGCGAGGGACCGGGCGCCCAAATGATTACCACAGATACCCTCATGGACTTCTCTCATCACGTAGGTTGCTTGGGCAGGATTGAGGCATCGCAGATACTTGCGTGAAAAGCCACGTTTGTACAAGAGACCACTAACAAGAGTGTAATTGGACGACTGGGCCCTGACTTTGGCGGCCTGCTATTTGTCGTTTGGAAGTTCCCCCATTGTTAGATATAGAAAGATGTATGCCGCCCATGGGATAGGTTCATTTTGGAGGAAGTGGACTTCCTGCTGGTTTGGGAAAATGGCCGAGTGGGTTAGGTATTCGAGGCGGACACCGTAGTTGAGGTCTGACTGGTCTGCAGAAGCCAATTGAGCCATCTCATCTGCCTTGGAGTTTTCAGCCCGAGGGATGTGCTTGATGTGGAAGGTATTGAAGAGGCGAGCAAGGGGGAGTGCAATATCCCTGTATGCCCACACGGTGTCCTCCTTGGTATCGAATTCCCCTGTAATTTATCCGACAATAAGCTAGGAATTGCTGAACACCCGGATGTGGCTGACACTGATGTCTCTAGCTAGGCGGAGACCTGCTATCAATGCCTCATATTCTGCCTCATTATTGCTTGCATCGAACAAGAAGCGAAGAGCACATTTAAAATAACCACCCTCAGGGCCGATGAGGATGAGTCCAGCCCCACTGCCTTCTTTGCGGGATGATCCGTCGACGTTGAGGGTCCAAGAGTGGGGGTCTTCTGGTTCGGTAGGGGTTGGCGGGGCTGAAGGAGTTGTGGTTGGGTTGGGATTAGTGAATTTCAGGATGAAATCGGCAACAGCCTGCCCCTTAATCACTGTCTGAGGCCGGTAGGAGATATCAAATTGGCTGAGTTCGACCGACCATTACATAAGTCGGCCGGAAAGCTCTGGTTGTTGCATTATCTTCTTCAATGGTTGGTCAGTGAGGACCACTATGGAATGGGCTTGGAAGTAAGGGAGGAGTCATCTAGAGGCGGTGACCAAGGCCAAGGACATTTTTTCTAACAATGGGTAATTCTACTCGGCTCCCCTGAGAGCCCGACTGATGTAGTAAACCGGCCGTTGGACAGAGTTGTCTTCCCTGATAAGAGCCGCACTGACTGCGGTGTTTGACACGGCTAAATAGAGGAAGAGGGGTTCACCCGTGATTGCCTGAGAAAGAAAGAGGGGTTGGCCATGCACTGTTTCAACTGCTGAAAGGCCTCTTCAGATTCGGCCGTCCACTCAAAAGTTTGTCGAAGAACTTTGAAGAAGGAGAAGCACTTGTCCATTGCGCGGGAAATGAAGTGGTTGAGAGTGGCAACTCGGCCAGTGAGTCTCTGAACCTCCTTAACCGTTCTGGGTGACTGCATTTCAATCAAGGCCTTGATCTTTTCAGGGTTAGCTTTAATGCCCCGCTGACTGACCATGAAACCCAAAAACCTCCCAAATCCCACGCCGAAGGCGCATTTCTCCGGGTTGAGCTTCATTTGGTACTTTCGTAGGGTGACAAAGGTCTCTCGCAGGTCGGTCAGATGATCAGCGGAAAGCTTGCTCTTGACTAGCATGTCGTTGACATATACTTCCATGTTCCGACCTATCTGATGATGGAAGACAACATTGACCAACCGTTGGTAGGTGGCCCCAGTATTTTTCAACCCAAATGGCATCACACGGTAATGGTAGGTACCTCGGTCGGTGATGAAGGAGGTGTGTTCCCAATCAGATGGGTGCATCAGAATTTGGTTGTACCTAGAGAAGGCATCTATGAAGCTGAGCATTTGATGACCGGCCGTGGCATCAACCAAAAGATCTATGCGAGGAAGAGGATAACTATCTTTGGGGCAAGCTCGGTTGAGGTCGGAGTAGTCGACATAGAGTCGCCATTTACCATTGTTCTTACGGACCAGGACCACGTTTGATAACCATCTAGGGTAGTCCACATTCTTAATGAATTGTGCCTCAAGGAGTTTATCTACCTCCTCAGCAATGAGAGTATTGCGCTTCGGATGAAAGATGCGCTGCTTCTAGCGGAAAGGTCAGAAATGGGGTTTAATGCTGCGGCGATGGGTTATGAAGGAGGGGTTAATACCCGGCATGTTGGAGTCGGTCCAGGCAAATACATCTTTGTGCTCGATCAGGAAGGCGGTAAGGCAGATAGTTGGCTGTCGATCTTGGCAGTTTTTGCTGGGTTGGTGGGATTGATGAGGACCTCGACAAGTTCTTCCACTGGTTCCCCTCTGACCAGCTCGTCCTCGTCTCTGACGTCGAGTCCTTCAATGATCATAGCCTCCTTCAGCTTGACTTCTTTAAGTGAGGCGACATAACATTCTCTGGCCACGGTCTGCTCTCTTCTCACTGTCCCGACCCCAAGATCGGTGGAGAACTTGATGGCAAAGTGGTAAGTGGATGTGATAGCTCGGAAAGCATTTAGGGCAGTGCGGCCAAGGATGATGTTGTAGGCAGAGGGGCAGTCAACAACAAAGAAGGTAAGCAACTTTGTGGTCTGCCGCAGGTACTCGCCGATTGTGATGAGAAGATCAATGGAGCCGATGGAGGTCACCCCGTCGCCAGTGAAATCGACCAAAGGGGTTTGGAGAGGAGACAGACTTTCTTCCCCGATCTTGAGCTGATGGAAGTAATTGAGGAAGATGATGTCTGAAGAACTGCCGTTGTCGACGAGAACCCGTCTGACCTTGTAGTTGGAGAAGAGGGCGGAAATGACGAGAGGGTCGTCATAGGGGTAATGGATGCCTGTGCAATCGACGTCCGTAAAGGTGATAGGCTCGGTCCACTGCCTGGGCTGTTTGGAGGGTCGGCCCAATGTGGCAACTTCTTTGTCTGAGCCCTGCCTTATTTTTCTGAGTTCTGCCCGCTGAGCCGAGCGGGATGGTCCCCCACAAACAAGCTGCCGGAGATAACTCTGATTTCTCTAACAGGTGGGGCGGGGTTACCTTGTGCCCAAGGTTGTTGGGGAGGGCGATCACGACCTTGGTTAGGTTGTGCTGGTTGTTAGGGAGGGGTGCGTCGGCAGTTGTTTTTGGGGGGTTCAGTCCGTTGCCTCTGCTGAGGACGAGTATCCGTGAATCGACTAAGGTGTCCTTGACGAATCAAGCCCTCGACCTGATCTTTGAGGTTAACACACTCCTCGGTGTTATGGCCGTGGTCCTGGTGAAAACGGCAATATTTGGACTGGTCTCTCCGATTGGAAGGAGTCCGTGATGGTTGGGGCCATTTTAGGGAGTAGTCCTGTTGGATCTGATTGAGGACCTGTTCCATAGGGGAATTTAGGGGTGTGTACCACTCGAACCGGCCAGGCGGTTAGTGTACTGAAATGTTTGGTTATTATACTGGGTATTTCTGGTTTCTGAATATTTTCTCTTCTCTCTGGGGGTCGGGTTTTTGGCTATAGGATCTTGTCGGGTGGCTAGGGAATCTTCGGCATTCATGTATTTTTGGGCTTTGGAGAGTAGGGTTGCCATGGAGGTCGAGGGGTTTTAGACAGGGAGAAAAGGAAGTCAGACGACCGTAGACCGGCCATGAAAGCCGTAAGGATGACCTTGTCATCGTTTTCCGCTACCTGCAGGGCTTCGGTGTTGAAGCGGGTAACGAAACTGCGTAGCGACTCCCCCTCGGTCTGACGGATGTTGAGGGGTTGGGTTACCAGACGCCGCTGGCACTGGGCTCCAATGAAATGGCTGAAGAAGGAGTCACTGAGGTGCTGGAAAGTGGAGACAGAGTCTACTGGCAATTAACTAAACCAAAGTCGAGCTGACCCCTTGAGCGTCACGGGGAAAGCCCGACACATGATTTCTTCAGGGAATGCATGGAGGATCATAAGGGTTCTATAGGTCTCCAAGTGGTCGACTGGGTCCGCCGTACCGTCAAAAGAGTCGATGGTGGGCATTTTGAACTTAGGGGGTAAAGGTTTGTCCCTTATGGAGGCAACGAATGGTGAGTTGGCTGTGGTGGAGGGTTTATGCTGTATGTTCTGCATGACCCCTTGGAGTTGGAGCTTCATGGCTCGGAGTTCTGCATCCTAGAGAGAAATATTGTCACCACCGGAGGGCAGCGGGGGTTGGACGCTACTGGCCTCTCCTTCAGGGGTTGGTGCCAGGACCGATGGATGCGGGGGTCGGGGTGGTGGATTTATATATGGGGAGAGGGTCGCAAGCCTTCCAAGTTGGGTCGATAGGGCTGCTGAATAGTATGGCTTGGGGCTCGTTCTTGGTTGGGTGGAATATCTGGAGGTGGTGGACGGGGCATGGGAAGGTTTCTTTGGAGTAGGGCATTAATTAGAGCTTGGTTCTACTCGGCCAAGCGGTTAATGCTATTGGTGAGCTCGGTAAAGTATTGCGGTGGGTTGTTTGGATGGGGAGGGTCGGCTTGGTGGTCAGGAACATTGGGGTTGGAAGCCATGGATCTAGTTGTGACCATTCACCTTCATAGGTGGCAGGAAGGAGTTATTGGGAAAGGGCCTCCGGCGACAATGAGCATAACTGGCGTACGGAGTAAGAGAGTTCCCACAGACGCCGCCAACTGATAATACAGTTCGTTCCAAGGAGAATGGGTCGGATTGATCCACGCTCCTCAAGTCTACGTCCGAATAACCAAGCTCACCTAAAGACCTGCACATGAGTTCAACGGGGAACAGGGAGTCCCCCAGCGAACCCTCCGACGAGCAAGTTAGAAAGAGAAGTGAGGTATAGAGATAGATTAGAGATAGAAAGCTTAACCTTCTTCCTGTCTTCGACGTCTGCTTATATCCTTTGGTAATCATTTCATTATCCCTTCCAACCTGCCATCTTTGCTGAAAGTCTATACTATAGCTTACCTTGTTCATGGTGAAGCCGTTCTGTCCCGACGGAGAGGGATTATCGCAATAAATGCTGTAAGGGCTTCATTAATGGCGATGTGCAGTGGCAATAACTTTGCAGGATCTTTGTCTGCTTATGTGGCATGTTCTTCATCGGCCACGTGTCTGAATATCATTGGTTCTTAATGCCATGTTGACTTCCAGCTATGTTGGGCCTCATCAGTTGAATTATGCATTGGGTCCTGAGTAGTAGGCTTAGGTTATTCATAGTAGGCTAAAACCTTCATGGGCCTACCCATGTCAAAATTAATTGAAATTTTGCGCCAAGTTTGAAATTCAAGTTTCCTGTCTAAACAGTGCCTCCTCCGATTCCATTTTCCAGTAGATTTTAAACAGTTTTGAATTTTACATCTGTTCATTTCGATCTACACTTGTTCCGCTCTATAGATTTGAATCTGTATCTGTTCAGTTCAAATTGTACCTATTCGGCCATTCCCAATAGTCACCATATATGCCTATAAATACAAAATCATTCCAGCAGATTTTCTCATCCAGAAAAAATAATTCTCTTCCCATTTTGCTCTCTCTTTGCATATATATTCTTCATATTATTTTTTGGTAAATTTCTGAAAGTATAGAACACGTGTTCTAGTTCACCGTACAGATTGTTTGGAGTGCTACTACAATCTGTGTAAGATCAATGTATTCTAGGAAATAAACGTCATTTATCCGTAAGCACCGGAGCGGAGCGGAGCGGAGCGGAGCGGAGCGAATCTGTCTTAAGGATAGGGTGTCACACACTCGACTTGATCATTTTTGTACTTATTCATTTCAGTAAATAAATTTGTAAGTAACTTATTTTGATTTGTTTCACATTATTATCTCATATACAGAAGATTGTTCTAACATTATGTTCCACTTTAAGATTGAAATTGGGTCTGTATTGGCTAAACTTATTTCCACAGTCCAGATTTTGAAAGTGATGTTTGGAAAGTTATTATTTTAGTAAATTATTTTAGTTTTTGACTATTTTAGTAGGCTAAAATTTTTATGTTTGGCAAGATATTGAATTTTTTTGTAATTAGATGTGATATTTATGAAAGAAAAAATGAAATGATTATGAATTTGATGTGACATTTTATTTTATTAATTATTTTAATTTATTTTATTTTTTTATAAATTTTAATAAATAAAAAAAAAGCCATTGTCAAACACCCATATTGTGATATATCTTTATTTGTTGCTAGTGCTCCTAAACTTTGATTGATTTTTCTGTTACGGGGATGGGATTCATGGCTTTGTACTGAGAATGAGAATGAAAGAAACTTTTTGGCGGCACGGAGAAAAGAGCATTATATTATTATAAATTGTATTTCTTTTAATAAGTTTTTATTAAATTAGGTTTAGATTTCCTCTTATGAAGTCATGTAACTCTTAGTACAAGGGAGAGTTTCGGAGAGAAAGAAGAAGACGGCTAGGTTTTAGTTGTTGTAAGTTTTATTTTAAGGCGGTGGCTTGCCTCCAGTCCAGATCTGGATTGGAGGGTCCAGTCCGGCCCATTGGGCCCATTTTTGGGCTCCTTTTTGCTAATCCAAACCGTTCATATTTTAGGGTTCGTTGAGTACATTATCCCTGTAAAAAATCACGTCGATCGGATAACAGATATTATGTATTCGGATCACTTTTTTATGAACCATTAATTTTCTAACCGTCCATTTTTTTTCAAACAAAAGTAATCCGAATACATAGTATCTGTTATCTGATCGACGTGATTTTTTACAGGAATAATATACTCAACGAGTCCTAAAATATGAACGGTTTGGATTATCGAAAAGGGGCCCAAAAATAGGCCCAATGGGCCGGACTGGACTGGACTGTCCCAGATTTGGACTGGAGACAGTCCAGACCCTTATTTTAATAACTAACAGTTAATCCGTCCAATGCACGGGTTAAACATATTTGTTTTAAAATATTTGTTTTTTATAAAATTTAGTTCAATTATTTATATTTTTGAATATAAAAAAATATTTAAAATAATTGTTAAATTAGAAAAAAATAGTAATTTAAAATTTAAGTAATGATTCTAATTATTTATTTTAATAATTTTAGTTGTAACGTTTTATAAAAGCGTTACTTAAATGAACACGTATACTAATTTTAAATAAATTATTTATATGTGTGGGGACATAATTTTTGAATGACAACACGAGGCCGAGGTACCACCGAAGTGCCAGCTGAGGTGCCACGTGTCCTGATCATGACGCCGAGATAATCTCGGCTAGGCCGAGGTTATCTGCGAAGATACCGGAATCCGGGATAAACAAATAAGGGACGAGAGTCCTAGAATGAGAGAGGACTTCAATTTGGATTAAGATAAGACTCTTAGAGAGTTTATTCCAATCTAACTGGAAGTCTAGGATTAGCATTGAACCAGAGTCCATTGAAGCTAGGCTTCTATTGGGATTAGGTCAATGTTAGCTATAAAAGAGAGGCACCATCGTGGGTCTAAGGTACACTTTTTGGATTCTGAATAGTGAGCTAAGCACTTTTGCTATCTTTGAGAGATAATTGACTTGATCATCGGAATGCCCCCGGGTGAACGAACCACCGCTGGAATCTAATCTTTCTGTGACAGGTTGTTCGGGCTTAATCTATTCTGCCGGTGTTCTCCAGCTGAGTAACTGTTCGGGCTTAATCTATTCTGCTGGAATCTAATCTTGTCCTCAATTGTAATTGGGGGAGCCCAGGGGGCATTTGATTTCATAGACCCCTAGGCTGTCGCAGACTCTGACCTTGGCTTCTTTGACTGGGTTGATTCAAAGGGAACAGCCTCGGTGGGCCTCTTTTCGGCGACTGAGACACTTTTTTCCGCCTCAGCAATTTTGGAGATTGGCAAGGTGTCCTCAGAGCCGATCTGAGTTACCGTTGCCTTAGGTTGGGCTTTTTTCAGTCTTTTCGGCTTTGGCTTTGGCTGAGACTGGGATGGTGAAGGTTGCGTGGTGATAGAGTTGGGGATGTCGGCTAGAAGGTCGTCTGCTACAGCCCCATCTCGATGGCGACTACAGATCGACGTCGGCGTTTGCGTTGAGAAGGTGGGATTAGTTGTGGAGCCGAGGTTAACGGTTGTTCTGCGAGATCAGAGGTTGATCCTTGATCTGGCCGAGGTGATGAAGTTGTAGGGGGAGTTGTGGTAGAAGGAGGAGACTTGCTTTTCTTCGAGACGTCAGGCAACGTTAATTTATAGGTTGGGATAAAATTCAGAAGCAGAGGAGCCTTGCGCTGATTAATAGGCAAGTCCAGCAGCTTCTTGAAATCTTTACTGGGATAGAAGTTTTTGCGGAAGTCTTTCGGGGCTAAGGAAGAGCTCAAAGACAAAACAAACAGAGGTTAGAACATATAAAAGAAAATCAAAGTAAGAAAGACTTGAAAGCAAGTAAAGGTGACGCTGGGCTCTTACCATCTCCCTCTCTGAAAACTGTTCGGCTTAGGGGATAGAGGTAAAGGTTATCATCTGGTTGGAACTCCTAGTTGCCCAAGACGATGAAGTAATCATCTCCACCACCCTTGTTGGAGTCTGGAAGGTCGGCAACAAGTTTGTATTCCGTAAATCTCGACTTAAGGTAGTAGATATAGCCCTTTTCTGACTTCAGGCGGCACATGGTGTAATAGTATTGGATGTCGGCAAGGGTAACCCTAGCATTCTCTTTTTTGGCTAAGGAAATTATACCATTGATAACTCGGTAGGAGTTAATGGCAAGTTGCATTGTGTCAGTTTGTAGTAGTGTAGGACTTCTCGGAAAAGGGTGTCAATAGGGAACCTAAGCCCACACTCAGCGAATGTTACTACTGGGAAGGGCATAGAGTCATCTTTGGACATGATGGAGTCTTCCTCCCCAGCCAACCTAAGATGAACATCGGCAGGGATGGCAAACTTCTGCCTGAAGTATTCTAGCTTAATTGGGGTGTCTACCCTCCACCTCCACATACCCATGACGTCGGCTATAGGGACAAGGTGTTGGATTTCAGAAGAAAGTGTTTTGTCAAGGTTTGAGGGACCTCAGCTAAAAACTAAAACGTGTGCTGAGGCAAATTTTTCTGAGCATCTAAAGGGTTTTAGGTTAGGTTTTCCTAAAGGATCAGAGTTCCACAACAAATCCCAAAACCTAAGTCTATGGAAACAAAAATTGAAGGCAAGATTTTGGAAAACACACGGAAAACAGAAATAAGAATGTGATTCAGAATCAAGAAAAGTAATAAACTATCAAGAACACTGTGACAGAGTGTGTACAAGGGTGCAAGGCCAAAAACAGTGGCAAAATGAACAAGTGTGTGAGCAGTTTGTGTATACTCAAGAATGGATTGGGCAAAAGCAAAGTCATAAGATAAACATGCTCAAATACATGATTGAATTCATACGCACATATTTATAATCAAGAACGTGAACAGTATGACAATGGCAACAAGTAATGCAGCGAGGTTTTTTAAAAGAAAAACGCAGACTGATAAAGGGGGAAATAGTGACTCACCGAAGAAAAAAGAAGCCGGTGTAAAGTACGCCGAGGTCAGACGGTGGTCGTAAGTAGAGAAGAACAGCAAAAACTTCACCGGAGGAGGTGAATGGAGTAGTTGCAGAGCTTGAGAGCTTGAAACAATAGCGAATTTGAGAAAGTTAGAGAGAGAGAGTTTGAACGAAAATGATGGTGAAAAAGTGAAAAGACGGAGAGAGGGATAATTTTTTATCAAACACACGAAACGATGGCAGAATTGTAATTAATGTGCCTAAGACGATGTGCTTGTTAGACGGTGCACACAAGTGCGATGCGACTTAATGGCGTGTGTCAAGTACGGCTTAGTAGGAGAAAGACGTGTGGCAAACACGGTTGAAATATTGTGCGTGACAGCTTATGCACGTGTTGAAACTCTTGGAGTTCTTGATTTAATGGAGCAGGACCTCAACTAAGGGGACGATCTCGGCTAAGAAACTTGAACAAACTTGGTTATTGGTTTTGAAGCATTGGTGAAAACAGACTAAGTCTTGGTCGTATTGAGCCGACGAATGATGACCTCGGCAATGAAGGACAAAGCGAGCTTAGCCGACGTGCTAAATGGAAGAAACAATATAGGTTCCATCACTTCAGGATGCCGAGGTAATAGAACCTAAGGGGCAGTTGTGGCGACATAATTTTTGAATGACAACACGAGGCCGAAGCGGCACCAAAGTGCCAGCCGATGTGCCATGTGTCCTGGTCATGACGCCGAGATAATCTCGGCTAGGCCGAGGTTATCTGCGAAGATACCGAAATTCGAGATAAGTGGATAAAGAACGAGAGTCCTAGAATGAGAGAGGACTTCAGTTTAGATAAAGATAAGACTCTCAGAGAATTTATCCCAATCTATCTGGGAGTCCAAGATTAGCATTGAGCCAGAGTCCATTTAAGCTAGGCTTCTATTGGGATTAGGTCAGTGTTGGCTATAAAAGAGAGGCACCATCGTGGGTCTAAGGTACACTTTTTGTATTCTGAATAGTGAGTTACGTACTTTTGCTATCTTTGAGAGATAACTGACTTGATCATCAGAGTGCCCCCGGGTGGACAAATCACCACCGGAATCTAATCTTTCTGTGACAGGTTGTTCGGGCTTAATCTATTCTGCCGGTGTTCTCTAGCTGAGTACCTATTTGGCAGTGTGGTCGGAAATTGACACACACAATATGTATTTTAATAATTTTATGTCTCGTGTTATAAAAATGTAACTTACATAAATATATATATATAATAAATTTCATAAAAATGAATATTTTTAATATTTAATTTTTAAAAAAAGTGAAAAAAGTAGAATAAAATTAATTCGTAAAATATTTGTAGTATGTATAATTCTATTAAATTTTATTTATGGGTAATTTAGATGAAGTAGAAGTCATTTAAATATTAAATTTGAGAAAGAATTTTGGTAAGGGTATATTGATCTGGAATTTTAATAATAAAAAGAAAAAGAAAAAAAAAAGGGAGATGTGCTACATAATAGAAAAAAGTTAAAGGTAAAACAATACTTATTTATTTATTTTGATAATCTTAATCCTATCGTTTTATGAAGGGTAAATTACAAATACACCCCCTGAGATTTGCTTAAAGTACAGATTGCTCCATGTGATTTGAAAAATTACAAAAATTACAAATACCCCCTTGTTATAATTTTTTATTTAACAGAATTAACTAAAAAAATGAAATTCATAATTGCTCTTATATAAAATAATAAAATTACCTAAATTATTGATTGAAACATATTTTTAATATCACTAAAAATTGTTAGTTGACTTGATGATTTATTAATAAAAGGGCAATTTGTTATGAAATTAGAAACCTTATATAGCGATCCAGGTTTTACCCCGACCTTTGTTGTGTTCTGAACTCGGGTTCTGTGGTTGTATGTTGTTGTCTATGTCTTGTTTCCTCCCTTTAATTCTTTGAATTTGAGTTTTGAGACTTGTTGGGCGAGTTTGGAACAGGTTGGTTGTCTATTGGTGCAAATGGTTACTACCCAGGTTTTGGCTTCTTCGCTCGAGCGAGGCTTTTTGTGCTCGAGCGAGCCTTGGGTATTTGCTTCTTCACTCGAGCGATGGTTCCTGCACTCGAGAGAGAATTGAGAGTCCTCAGGTTTCTTTCTTAGACGCAGCTTTCGCTCGAGCGAGAACTTTTGTGCTTGAGCGAGATGCGTGTTGTTTGTTCCTTCGCTCGAGCGAGAACTCTTGCGCTCGAGCGTGCGTCTGCGTTGGTGGCAGACCTGAAGCTTTGCATTGTACGCTCGAGCGACGCTTCTTGCGCTCGAGCGAGGACACTTGTTGTGTCTGGTCGCTCGAGCAACAACTCCTTCGCTTGAGCGAGCCTCGCATACATCAGTTTGCAGCAGCGTGATTTTATATCACTTTTTGGTCCCTTCTTCACTTAAAACCCTAGATCGGCTACCCCTCTCTCTAAAATACCCTCTTTCTCTACAAATACTCCTTGATCTAGAGTCTCTCTACTCTGCTCCCTTTGTAAAAAGACTAGAGTTTGGCGTGGGCTTCCTTTTGATCCAAAAAAGTTCAACTTTGGAGCATCTTCAAGTTTCTCCTTTTTCCTCTTTGAGCTTCTCCATTTGAGGTAAGGATGTTCTACTCTTTATTATGAGTTTTAACCTAGATGTGTGTCATCTTTGCATTAATGGTGGAGTTGGGAAGTTTGGGTGGAGTTAGGGTTTGGGATTGAATTTGTGAAAGAAGGGTTTTCTATTTTGGGCTCCATATGTGTATGTGAGGTCTTGAAAATGGGGTTATTAGTGTTTAATGGGTGAAATCTAGTCTTGGGTGCAATATTTGGGAAAGAAAGAAAAATGCCCTAGTTTGAATTAAGCGAACTATTTTTTATAAATAATGAGATCAATATGGAAATGTGAAATTGGGGGGGAAATGTGATTAAATGGTGTAGTTGGATTGATAGATCACTCACGTATGGAAAATTTGGTAAATTATCTGTTGATAGATTTATTTATCTGTTTAGAAATATCTGCCTTGGGCTATCGGTGGAGGATAGTCATGATTATTGTAAAAAATGAATGAGGATTAGGAAAATTGAAACTAATCAATTGAATTATGTCATTGAATATGACGGTTTGATTTAAACCATTGAATACGTGAATGGATGAGTCATTGTATATGACATGTGTTTAAATACATTGTATATGTATTATTGTATGGGAGGAGATAGGGGATGTACTCCATTGTTTGGAAGGAGATAGGGGATGAACTCCATTGATAATTAAGTTGGCCGGAGTGTCCAGGGTAAAAGTCCCGAAATCTTATATTTATGGATATCGGTTCCCTCGGACGTGATTCCGTAAAATGGCAAGAAATAGAAGTGTTGAATTGTAAACCATTGAGTTGTAGTCTCATATTGGTTGTTTTGATAATAATGAACTTGATTAATTGATTTACCCGACATGGGAGAAATGGAAATGAAATGAGATATTGGCTATCTATATTAATTGATCTTGAAAAGAATACGTATTGGTTAAGAATGTTGCACCTTTATCTGATGCTCATATTTTAGTTAATTCTCATAAATGGTTTAGCATATCTCTTCTGGGCTTTGGCTTACCCTACTTGGGACACCATTTTCAGGTACATGTGACATGCCGCCTCCAAGGACATAGCTTTTGAGGTTTAGAAGCTGAAGGTTTCATTTCGCATGTTTTGCTTTGTGTTTAATATAAATTCAAGCCGAGGGCTTTATATGTAAAAGAATTAGAACTCTTCTTTTGTTGTAACCAAGTTATCTCCTGGAAAGCTGCAAGCCTTTAGGGCATTTATTTTGTTGATATCTTTTGTAAAGAAAACTCTGATTAATGGAATATATAACCTTCTATTATGTTTATGAATCTTATGAATAGTTGATTATATCATACTTCGGGGGCGTTACACCTTATTGGGTGAAATGTAATTTTCAAAACTATAAGGTACAATTCATATTTTAATCAAACCTCAAGAGATGTATTTGTAATTTACCCTTTTATAAAAGTGGTATTTGAATCAACACATAATAATTTTAAATAAATTATTTGTGTATATTTTAATAATTTTAGCTCTATCGTGGTATAAAAATTTAAATTAAATAAATATATATAATATTTTTAAATTATATTAAATTATAACACAATAAAAGAAAATTTTATTTAATAATTTTAACCTTTCATGCTACAAAAATGTAACTTAAATAAATATATATAATAAATTTATATGATATTAAATTATAACTTGATATTAGAAATAATTATTATAAAAATAAAAGTGATTCTAATTATTTAAGAAATTCAATATAATTAATATTATAAATAAGAAAGACATAAAAATAAGAAATAATTTTAATATTTTATTTATAAAAAAGTAAAAAAAAAAGTATAATAAAATTAATTGGTAAAGTATTTTTAGTATGTATAATCCTATTAGGCTTTGTTTATGGGTAATTTAGATTAAGTAGAAATCTTTTAAATAATAAATTTTAAAAAGAATTTGGTAAAAGGATATATTGATGTGGCATTTTAAAAAATAAATAAATAAGAGATGTGCCACATAGGAGGGAGAAAAATTGAGAACAACTATTACTTTTAATAATATATACTAGCAGCTGGCTCGTACACTGCATGTGTTATTTTTTTTTTCAAAAAATATTTGATGGCACAAAGTGTATTATAAAAAATTAAAATTAAAATTAAAGTGTGATTTTAATTATTTATTTTGATAATATTAGCGCTATTATTCTATAAAATTATTACTTGAATACTTATATATATATATATTAATTTTAGTTAAATTATTTGTGTATTTTAATAATTTTAGTTCTATCGTATTATAAAAGTATAATTATAATATAAGAATTTTGTATGATATATATTAAATTATAAAATAATAAAATAAATACTCATTTTGATATTAAAAATAATAGTTAAATTAGAAAAAGAATTAGTAACATAAAATTAAAAATAATTATAACTATTTTATTTTCTTTTATACTCATTTGAAAAATAAAAATATGTAGAAATAAAAATTATATAAAATTTAACAAAAAAATAACAATAAAAATATGTTGTAGTTAGATTATCATATAATGATTTTATATGATATATATATAATTATAAGATAATAAAATAAACACTCTTAATTAAATTAAAATATCAACTATATAAATGAAATTCAACAACGATTAACCAAGAAAAAATTACATAACAATATCTAAACCCAAAAAGAAAAAATAATAAAAACATCAAAATGATAGATACATCTCAATGTGTGGAGTGATTAATCATTTATAATATGATGTCAAAACATAAAAGAATTTTTTGTTCAACTATTGAAAAAGTAACTCAAGCAGCAAATCTAAACTTTAGACGTTCTTCGAGAGTATCATTGATGTGCAAGTTTTTCCGGCGATGAGTAGTGATTATATAAAATAATGTAGGAAATGAAGTATAATTTCATATATACAAGCACTATAAAATTTAAACGACAAATCTATAATATAGAATTGGGATTGGGTATAAAATAATGCACGAGAAAATAAGAAGAAGAAGAAAAAAAAGAAGCAATTTAGCATAAAAAAAAAATCATAATACCAAAAAAGAAGCAGTTTAGCATAAAAAAAATCATAATACCTTGAAAGAATTAAGAAGAAATGCGTGAATTCATGTAAAATTTGTATTGAGTTTGTAGATTATCTCTATTTACCATGAAAATATATGGAAAAAAATATTTATCAAATAGAGTCCATATAAAACAAGTAAAGTTAGTATAATTTAAATTATTCTTGAATTTGTGTAGAATTCTATATGTAATTAAGAAAATACTTACCGTCGTGACTATCTTAGAAAAGAGTAAGTGCTTATAATGTGCCACCTAAGTATATGAAAAATATAACTTTTAATAATATATATATGATATGATATGAATTTGGGAGAACTTGAGATGGCCGTGGAGCACCATAACGGGTTTCATTTCGATTATCCAAACTATTTATTTTGTAAAATCCCTCCGTGTATATGATTCATGAAAAAAATTTAATCGATCTAATAATCTTATCTTTTTCATTTTACCGTGCTTCTCTCAAAAAAAATAAATGGTTAATTTTTAAAAAACATATTGTTGCCTATTTTTTTTAAAAGTAAAGGGGATAAAATAAAAAAGTTACGATTATCGGTTCAAATTATTATTATTTTTTTTCCCTATGAGTGTTAAACATTGAGTACCTTACAACGTAAACGGTACGGATCATTTAAATGGAGTTTATCGTGTGCCTCACATATCTTACAAATTCTCTCATTTAAATTTGAATTTGAGAAAGGGCTAACTTAAAATTTAGGGTGAATTACATTAATCTCCCGCAAGGATTAAAAAAATAATAATACAGTAAACTCCATAATTTTGATATAATTACATTGACTTTTCTTTAAATGGACTAAAAGTAATGTAGATGGTATGAAAATATAAAAATAATCAATGTAAAGTATATATATATATTTTTAAAGAAATGACAATATCATTTTTTTATTTATATAACTGACAAATTATTATTGAAAATGAAGTTAAGTGTCATATGATTTAAAATTTCAAGAAAACTTATAATTTTGTCAAAGTTGTGAGATTTATTATATATTTTTTTAAATTTCAAATGAGAGATTAGTATAATTTACACATAAATTTATTGAAGAGGAGAGGGAGGTGATTATGAAACTTGGCAAATTTTTTATTTTTTATTTATTTTTAAAATTTGTTTTTAATGGTTTTTTTGGTTGGAGTCCCAGCTAGAGTGCGTCTTTTTTGAACTAATGCTAATGCCTTAAACCATACTGCCAATAGGGAAAAAAAACATTTAGGCACGCTAAAAAGTGATATCCCGAACCCAATTGCTATCTGTTATGAAAGGGATGTGAAGATGATGTTAGCCACTTCCTTCCTCAGTCCTTAGAAAGCTTAAGCCCATATTGAATGTCCCATCTCACTTCCATACTAACTACCACTCCCTCCCTTTTAACTACCTTTTGAATTCTTGTTCTTCTCTTTCAGACCTCAAATGAATCCATGTTCTGATCCTCACAAATGAGTCCCACAAAAGCCTCCTATTATCCACCAAACTCATCACCTTAGCTCGCTCCTTGGACCCAACAATGGACTATGCTCGCACAGTTTTATTTAATGCCTGACAGGGATTTATTCCTCTGGAGCACCATGAAGGACTCTACAAGTGCTACAAGGATTGAAAGAGGAGGAATTCTAGGCACTGAATGTTTGATTCCAGTTAGAAAATCTGATTACATGAGGCATTTATAGGCTCTAATAGGCAAGCGTAGAAAGAAATCAATTTCTATATCCAATGAATCATACCTAAATACATTCACTCTAGAAATACATGAACCCCAAAAATAAATGAACAAAACATAAACAAAAATGCTAGGCTTCAGGAAAGCGCTTCAAGAAAAGCATCAGGAAAATTATCTTACCGGTAAGCAAGGTTCTGAAAAGCGGTTGCGGTCGCTGTAACGGTGGCGGTGGCGCGGTTACAGTTGCGGTAACGGTTGCGGTAACTGGAACCGTGAATTTTTTTATTTTTCGCACAATTTGAAAAAACTTACCGATACGCACATTTTTTTTCCATGATCATATTTATTGGGTTTTAAAATAAATATTGATCAATTTTTATAAATTTTTAAGTTTGATCCAATATATTTCATATTTTTAAATCACTATAAACTGAGTTTTTTACATTTTATTTTAATAATTAATGACTTTATATTTTACAAAAAATAATCACTAACTATTATATATAAGATAAATAATGACAAAAGTAAAAAAATAAATAAAAATCTAAATATATATACATATATGATATATATTAATCAAGCCAAATAGATAATGACCACACTTATTATTATTATTATTTTCAAACAATATATAAATAGATACACACAAACAAAATGGTTGAGTGATAATAGTTGAATAGAATAACATAAGTCTTACAACTTCAACAAATCAATAACATGTTCTTCATCTTCCCTATTCTCTCTCTCTCTATCTCTTGTTCCTCCATCTTTCCTCCTATCTTTATCTCTCTTCCCCCATTTTCAACTTTTTTTTTTTGTGTTTTTTTATGTTTTTTTGAAAGAAGCAATTCGGAACCGTTACGTAACGATGCATAACAGGCCGTTACGGCCGTTACGGCACCGTTACGACCGCTATAGCAGCCGCTACGGTCGATACACCTGTGAATCTCAATCACACTGCAAAAGCGGCCGTAACGGGTGGCGGCAACTACCACAACCGTTACGTAACAGCGTTACGTAACGATTGCGGCCGCTTTTTAAAACCTTGCCGGTAAGAGAATTCTCTTACCGGTAAGAGACCCATCACGTTTCATTTTTTTCCTTTGACGTGATGGGTTTCTTACCGGTAAGAGAATTCTCTTACCGGTAAGATAATTTTCCTAATGCTTTTCCTGAAACCCTTTTCCTGAAGCGTAGCATTACTGAAACATAAATATATACTTCTAGAAAATGTGTAAATTAGCTTAACTAAAATTATGTTTATTATTTCAACACCCCTTTTAAACTTGATTTTTTGTGACGCCAAGCAAAGTCCAAAACTATGTAAAGTCTTCGTACTTGAGAGGCTTTGTGTATATGTTGACAATTTGATCATGAGATTTCACAAACTTGAGTTGCACTTCCATGGAGTAGCATCCATATTTCACTACTTAGTTTATATTAGCTTCATTTATATGTGTATCGCTTTCCATAATTGTCATTCACACTACGCCAAAATTGGACTTTAGCGGCGGTTTTTTACCGCCGTTAAAGGCTGTAAAACCGCCGTTAAAGCCTTTAACGGCGGTTTTAACGGCGGTTTCGTTACCGCCGTTTATGAGCGTGTCGGAAAAAGTAAAACCGTCGTAAAAAGGCAAATTACCGTCGTTAAAAGTTGACCAAAAACGGCGGTTTTTTACCGCCGTAAATAGGTTCGAATTTTTCAAAAATAATTCTTTCTTCTTGCACTCCCCAAGTTTTGAACCCAAGACCTCTCATCCACCTACACCAACCACTTTGCCACAGCCACTCTTCATGAAATATATTACTTAAATAAATATTTAAACATTACTTTTACTTTATTGTAGATGGTTTCGCCGGAGCTCGCCGGAGTGTCGCCGGAGCACGCCGGAGTTTCGCCGGAGCTCTGCCGGCAAAGACCGCCGGCATTAACGGCGATAATGGTTGGGCATTAGCGGCGGTTTTTTACCGCCGTTAAAAGTGGGTATTAACGGCGGTTCGTTACCGCCGTTAAAAGTGGATTTCATTACTGTCGTTAAAGACACTTTTAGTGACGGTTTTTTTAACGGCGGTAACGAAACCGCCGTTAAAAGTACTATTAACGGCGGTTTTCGTTACCGCCGTTAATAGTACTTTTAACGGCGGTTTTCGTTACCGCCGTTAAAAAAACCGCCGTTAATGCTGATTTTTGGCGTAGTGTCATGCAGTCCAAATCAAGGCTTCGGGTCCCCTGTTCCATAAGCCTGTCCCAATTCACAACTCATCTGCCATACCTTCCGACTTCGTGGTTGTCCTCGCCACCTTGCTGCGCACCTTAATCTGTGTTTCGGCTTCATCACCGTGGTCAGACCAAATCATTGCCACAACGTGGCTGTTCCGCAGCCCCGAAAAGGAGCCATAGTAAGATCCAGTCACTGTAAATGTTTGACAGTGGCTGATCTGCTGCATCTCAAAGTTCAACGGAGCTGATTGCACGATCTGCCTGGTTGGAGTATGCCAACGGCAACCAGATCTGCTCGCCGTCGCAGTTGCGCAACGAATTTCATGAGATCCGCTACCAATCGTCGACGACGAAGACAATGCGGCGAATCACCCTCTTTCTCATGTTTTAATATTAACAACACCATATATGTATATATATAATGTCACATATAAACTACCTATATGTTGTGTAATTAAGGTAAGCCCAATTCGCAAATTTCCCTATTTTACATCTTGCTGGTTTTGTTCATACATCTAGTTTGCGGGTATGAATGATACCAATGGCTGCTTCCGAATACTTTTGATTGCTGGTATCTGTAAATAGTATGCGTCAATTGCCAAGAACATGAAATCTTTGATGATGATAGATGGTCGATCTGTCTAATTCTGTTCCTATTTTCAGGTTTAGATGAGTCATATTTGTTGGGTGGAGAGAGAATCCATACAAAACAGAAGGCTAACGGAGTTATAATTGATCTTTAAGACTAGACACATGTCAGCATGAGAATTAAGGGACAGAGAGTTTGGGACAGGCTTTTGGAACAGGAGATCCGAACCCTCAAATCAAAGGCCTAACAAATTTAATCAACGAACCAATACTGATAAGTAAAAGCTGGCCTTATGGTCAGGCAAGGCGTGTCTCACACCTTCCCATCTTGTACCTCAGACCGCAAAGACCTAGTCTTCAGTGAAGTTAGACCATGCCTTATCTTGGAGTCAAACATTTTGGTTCCTTGATTTACCCTGAAACCAAGTGGCAATTCTTAATCTTTTTCAAAATCTAAATCAAAACAAACATTTTTCCAAAATCCATTGCACTTGTATATGTTACTATCATTTGTCACACAATTTTTCATGTTGAACATTGCAACATGTTTTTATTACAGAAGAAAACTTAGGGACCATAATCCATTTATTGGTTACAATGGATGAACTAGATGATATATGCTTGGAATTCTTCATCTTGTTGTTGATCTTAATAAGAAGACCGATTACTTTGCTTGCCGAAAATGCCAGATCCATATGTTGAAGACATGAAATCCACAAGGAGGGGGAACTGTGGGAGCATGAAAGAAGAAATTGGTAAACATGCTGATGTAACAACTAAACTAAGTAGCCAGCTGTTCTTGTCACCCAACATAAGACACAGTGTCGAGCTAAAGGCTACAATCACGGTTATTATGGAGAGGAACAATGTAACAAAGCCAATAATCAGCCTATGGGGAAGAACATGGAGAAAATCATCTTCAGCATATCGCGAAGTGAGAATGGACAAGAATATCAGAAGAGAAGTGGTGGACATGAATAGAGCAATTGCATCCGAAACTACAAAAACAATAAATGCTTTTTCTGTGGAGAAAATTGGGAGTCCACTTGTGTCATTGTTCCCACCTGGAACAGTTATTGCAGCAGTAAATACTATAGCAGTAATGAGTGTTGCTGCAATTGTGCATGAGGTCGCTCGGTTTTTCATCCATTTCTCTCCTTCAACTACTAAATCCTTGTGTTTATTGGTGAAAACTGTTGAAGGAGTTTCTCCACGGTCATTTTTTAAATAAATATTGAGAGAGTGATTGAAAGAGCAAACAGGCTCTGTGATTCAATATCTCTTAAACCTTCAGATGAGACTCCATAATATAGGAGAGTTTATACAACAGCTACTAGACAACATTATGAAAGGAAATGGTATTAAACTAAAAGCAGCCAAAAGCAAGCAAAGCACTAACCAAAGTAAAGCACTAAGCATCTAATGACTAGACGCACCAACTATATGACTAATAATATAATATATACAATATATATTATATATTATTATATATTAACAATGGAAAAAGAAGCTTGATTTCCAACACTCCCCCTCAAGCTACGTTGTAGATGTTAATCATTCCCAATTTGTTCGTCAGATCTTCGAAGTTAACTCGAGCAAGAGCTTTTGTGAGAATGTCAGCCTTTTGACAGTTTGTTGGAGTGTAGCTGACTTGAAAAACTCCTTCTTCAATCTTTTCCTTGATAAAATGTCGATCTATCTCCACGTGTTTAGTTCGATCATGATGAACCGGATTCTTAGCTATACTGATGGCAGCTTGGTTGTCGCAGTATAAAACCATGGGATGCTCAGATGGAACCCGTAATTCTTCTAACAGTCTGTTCAACCAGATTCCCTCACAGATACCTAGGGCCATAGCACGAAATTCTGCCTCAGCACTACTACGGGCTACCACTGACTGTTTCTTGCTTCGCCATGTAACCGCGTTCCCCCAAACAAACAAACAATAGCCAGAAGTTGATCTTCGATCAGTCACTGAACCTGCCCAATCTGCATCTGAAAAAATCTCAATTTTTCTATTTGTTGTTCTTTGGAAGAAGAGACCATTTCCCGATGTCATCTTTAGGTACCTCAATATTCTGGTCACAGCAGTCATGTGTTTTTCGGTTGGATTATTCATGAATTGACTGACCACACTAACAGAGAAGCCGATGTCTGGCCTTGTATGAGAAAGATAAATGAGTTTTCCCACAAGACGTTGATATCTCCCTTTATCACTTTGTGCACTACCGTCACTTTCTTCCAGTTTGATAGTTGTGTCCATAGGTGTTTCTGCTGGCTTGCATCCTAGCATCCTTGTTTCATTCAGTAAGTCTAGAACGTATTTACGTTGTGAGATTGCTATACCTTTCTTTGACCTAGCAATCTCCATTCCAAGAAAGTACTTAAGATTTCCAAGATCTTTAATCTCAAATTCCTTTGTTAGGAATTTTTTAAGTAAGCCAATTTCCTCTTCATGATCACCTGTTAGAATTATGTCATCCACATAAACAATGATAATTGCCAATTTCCCTCCTAAGGAGTGCTTCACAAATAATGTATGATCGGATTGACATTGAACAAAACCGTACCCTTTCACTGCCTTAGTGAACCGTTCAAACCAAGCCCTGGGAGATTGTTTGAGACCATACAAGGATTTTCGGAGTCTACAAACTTTGTTGAAATTTGATGTCGTCTCAAGTCCAGCAGGAATGTCCATGTAAACTTCTTCCTCTAAGTCACCATTGAGGAAGGCATTTTTTACATCAAGTTGGTGAAGTGACCAATCGAGATTAGCTGCCAAGGATAAAAGCACATGAACAGTGTTGAGCTTGGCAACTAGAGCAAAGGTTTCTTGATAGTCAATGCCATAGGATTGGGAGAATCCTTTGGCGACCAACCGAGCTTTATAACGTTCCACATTACCATCTACCTTGTGCTTTACTGTGAAAATCCACTTACATCTGTAGACACCCCATTTTTGACCGACCTTAAGACTCAGACGTCACCGATTGAGCGCTTGATGATGTTGCATATCACGCTCATTCAGAGGTTTCAGAGTCTCGGCTGCGAGCCTTGCTCCGGACTTCCGGACTCTTTCGTGCCTTGCCTCGGTTCGCGAACCAGGCTCTGTTTTCTCTGTTTTCTTTTCTCGAAGGGAAGGAGAGGTCTTGTAGATCGTCTCTCAGTGGCCGTAGGCCACGTTTCGCGGTCGTAGGCCACTTTTCCCGTTTCGGAGCCCGGTTCTAGGTTTTCGGAGCCGTCAGCCGTGTGCCTCTGTTCGGGACCGCTTAACCACCTCCGTTTGCTCCGGTTTTTGGTATACACCTTATTTCCTCCCTTTTGAGGCACACTGTGGTCCGAGAGATCAACTTCGTGGTCGAATACCACTTCTGGTGCCTAACAGTCAGTTTTCGGGGCCCCAGGCTGCGCGTTTTGGCCCCCGAATCTTCATTTTGCATCGGTTTGGGCTCATTTTTGGTAGAGGCCTTATTTTCATTGTTAGGAAGGTCATAGAAGGATGGGAGGCCAGTAATTGTTTTGACAACCAGTTTTATTTCATCATCGCCCTCCGTCGCCCGTTTTTCTCACTGGAAAGCCAATGTTGACCACCCTTAGGCCACTTCCTCTAGCCCTAAACCACATATTTGTGTTGTACACACCTGGGAGGCCACCAATATGTCATGGCCGGCCAGTAATTGTCTTTGAACCTTTTGAACCCCTTTGAAAAATGGGTTGTTCTCTCTCCTGGTTCACTTGTTCCAGTTTTTGACTACATAGTTGTGTTGTGCACACATGGGAGGCCACCAATTTGAGGTGGCCGGCCACTAATCTTCATTGAACCTTTTGACCCTTGGCCGGCCGGCCATGGGGAGTGCCGACCGGCCACCTGCAACCTGGATAACTAGCCGGCCTTGCTCCTCACATCAGGTACATTACAAATATGCCCCTTGTTTTCCCCCAGATTTTGTATCCGGGGGGCTAACCTTTTGGGGGGGAAATTTGAATTTCATTTCCCCCCGTTTCCCCCACTCCTTTGCCTATATAACCAGACCCTCCAGCTCCTTTTTGGAGGGTTAGAAATTTTGGTTTGAATCTCTCTCTCTCTCTACACTTCAACCCTCAAAACCTCCCAAACCCTACACCATTTCTACATCACCACATAGCACCACACCACCACCATCCTTTCCAACACTTGGAGCTGGTTTTTCAGAGCTTAGGAGCACCTTTTCTCAGGCCAAGAGCTGCTGAAGTTTGGTCTACAAGGGTGAGTCCTCATTCTCCCTCTTTTGTGCTTTATTTTGTTCTATATCTAAGCCATACTTACTTACATTTTTGGGCTCCGACCCTAACTGAAAATAGTTATGTTTTGAAGTCTTTTTCATGTTTGATTAAGGGTCCCTCCATGTTTAAGGTCTCCAGCTACCACTTGCTTCTTTACCTCTCTTGTATGCCTCTTTCTTGCATAGTATTTTAGGCCTATTTGTAAACTGTTTTGAGCTTGGTTATAAACTATAAAGTGGCTTTTTTTGAGCCCTTCTTCAACATTGTTGAAGGGCTCTTCACTTTTTGAGGCTTCCTTTTGTCACTTGCCTCTTTATCCCTCTTTTGGCTCTATTTTTGCATGTTTTGTTAGCTCCTCGTGCTTGTATTTTTGGGCTCTGGTCCTAACTTTAAATAGCCTTATTTTGAGCCCCTCTTCATGTTTTATTAAGGGTCTTTTGCTGTTTGAGACTTCCTTTTTGCTCTTTGTGTTAAAGCTCCCTTTTATGCCTTATTTTGCATAGTATTTTAAGCTTGCTTGTGCACTGTTTTGGGCTTGGTCATTAACTGTAAAATGCCATTTTTTGGGCCCCTATTCAACATTGTTGAAGGGCCCTCCTTTGTTTGAGGTCAGCAGCCATCACTTGCTTCTTTGTCCCTCTTTAGGCCCATTTCTTGCATGTTGTTTTAGCCATTCTTGTGTTCATTTTCGTGGCTTGTTGTAAATTGTAAAGTGCTTCATTTTGAGCCCCTATTCAACTTTGTTGAAGGGCTCTTGGCCATTTAGGGCCAGAAGTTGCTACTTGATTCTTTATCTCTCTTTCGGGGCCATTTTTGCATGTTAGCTTAGCCCTACTTGTGTTCACTTTTTGGCCTTGCTTAAAACTGGAAACATGCTTGTTTTGGGACTGTCTTGATTCTGTCTTCATGCTTCATGTTCAAATAATGCATGTTTTGTATAGCTATAGGTCATTCCATGCACCTAGTTTTGAGTTTCGGGTTTCATCTCATGCATCGGGTGCCATGTTTCCATGTTTCGGGGCTGTTTTGCATCACATTTTGGTACTGAAATTTGCATGCTTGTGTATCATATTCCATGCCTTGCCATGCTTTGTTAGAGTGGCGTTTATGCCTTAGGTTCGGTCCTCGGTTTGCGTGCATGTGTGCACGCATTTCGAGTGTCTCATTTTCATCTAATGGCCTCCTATGTGAGTGTGGCTGAGGTCCACTTGTGTTGGTGTAAGTCCATTATGCATTTTGTATGCCATTTCATTTCATAGCATTGTGTATACTAGGTTGTATGTTAGTGCATTGTGTATGCCATGTTACCTCGTGCATCGTGTATGCTATTTCATAGCATTGTGCATGTTAGGTTGTATCTTAGTTGCATTCATGCATGTCATGCATATTGCATTGTGCTTAGGGGTAGGGTTTAGCCCAAGCACGGGAAACAAGGGACGTTTCGTACTTCGAGTGACGGAACGTGTCTCAATTCCCGGTCACCGACACTCCGGATTAACCATGATGGAGTCTAGGTTTTGTTGTATCTTTATGTGCATTCATCTCATATTGAGTTATGCAATTCGACTCCTCGGCCATCATGCATCGAGATGCGTGATTGGTGGCACGAGGATCGAGGCATGCATACATATGTGAAAATACATTGCCATGCCCCTTTCTTGCTCTCTGTTGCAGCAAATCAGAAATCAGCGGCCTTCCGGAGCTTGGCACAAATCCCGAGAACAATTGTAAACAGAGGCTAATCGGGGCATCGCAGTGGATTTCCGCGCAAGGCAACCCGAACATGCATCACTCATCATCTGGAGCAGAGTCGAGGCGGTCCCTAGCTTGCATGCTAGTTTATTACTTTTCTTAGTTAATTTGATTCTGTATTTATTCGGGACTGTATTATTTATTCATTTAGGACTGTATATTATTTATTCGGACCCTCCAAGCGAGGGCAATTTTGTAATAAGTGTGCGTGTGTGTGATGTATGTCTTCCAACCCCACGTCTTTCTCCCTTTTATTTACCAGCTTATGATGGTTAGATTAGGGCATGTTTCAATTAGCATACAGTATGATAGCATGTTTGCATTCATTCATCTGTTTTGCATACACCAGGCTCGGCGCACCATACTAACTGCATTTGTATTTCAATTCCAAGTTGAATACATGTTAGCTGTAGCATCATCATATGCCATGTTTAGAATAGCCGAGCTTGCTATAGTTGCATTTTTGCATGTGTTGCATTAGGCATTTCTGTATAATCAGGAACATGCATGGATTTCTAATTAGCTTCTGTTTTGGCTTGGAGTACTCGGTGAGTTTTATGCTTTAGCATCCTTGCATATGTGTGAGTGACTGCCATGATAGCATGCTTACCATGAGGCTACGTGCTTATGTGATATAACTGCCTGAATGCCTGTGGGTGAAGGTTGGGTTATTTGGATTGGAATAAATCATCGATTGTTTGCTTTAAGCCCACTAGATAGTGGCAAAATCATGTTTTTCTAAGCCCACCCGAGGGTGGCAAATCCACGTCTTAGCCTACTTGCGAGTAGCACCATCAAACCATTTTGAAAAATAAACAAACATGAAACATTTTGTTCCAATTCAGGCGACCCAGTCTATACTTGTATGCTGTGCGCATCACATAGTAAACCTAGGCTAATAACCGGAATAAGAATGCATAATGTTTTCAAAACTTGATATCATGGTTAGCAGAGGCCGATCTTTGATCGGGCGAGTAGGGGTGCTCACGAAGTGACCTTCCCCAATCGTACCCAAGTTCCCGAGCCGAGGCAACTTTGGTGATGATGGACACGTGGCCTTAGGCAACGAGTCAGGGTTTCCTAAATTTCCCAAAATAAAACATTTAGGTGGCGACTCTGTATCTGGCAAAGCAGTCCATGTTTGGCACTTCTTTACAAAAAATCTGTTTTCTCAAAACGATTTGCCGGATTTAGACTCTTTGGTTCAGATTAAGAACCGTGACAATTTGAGTCCGAACTGTAGTAGACCCACAAACGAACAGAACGGGATTCATCCTCCCGGGGCGTTCGGGGACGTCTACAGCATCCAACTGGTTTCTTACCTCTTGGAATATCAGTAATTGCCCAAGTACCATTCTTTTCCAGAGCCCGAACTTCCTCATTGACTGCCGCCTTCCACTTAGGATACTTGAAGGCTTCCTGAATATTCCGAGGAATGGGAATCTCCGTGATGCTAGAAGTGAAGGCACGGAACGAAGGTGATAGCTTATCATAAGAAATAAAGTTCCCAATAGGATGCTGAGTACATGATCTAACTCCTTTTCTCCAAGCTATGGGCATATTAAGAATACTGTTTTCTAACTCAGAATTAACAGTACTATCTATGGTAGGAATATTGTTACCTGGAATGTTGCTTGGATTAGAACCCGGTTCAGCCTCATGGGATTGTTGAGAAAGTGCTCCTTCCTCCGTGTGCTCTTGGATGTGCTCATTATCCCCCGCAAGTCAACAATGAACTCGGAATTTTCGGTAGGTAAAGATTGATTAAATGACTCTGGAGGTGTGTGATTTTTGGTGGTGATGGATGGCCCACTAAATGACTCAAGGGTCCAAAATTGATATTCCTGGGTTGGAGTCTCCCCCTGAATGACGATTTTAGGATAGTAAGACTGGGTTTCAAAAAATGTGACATCCATGGAATTGTAGAATTTCCTTGTGACCGGAGAGTAACACTTATACCCTTTTTGATGTGACGAATACCCAATGAAGATACACTTGAGCGACCTGGGATCAAGTTTACTTCGATACTGTTGATGGATATGAACAAAGACAGAGCACCCGAAAATTTTTGGTGGGATGGTGGAGATTAGGCGAGTAGTTGGAAAGGATTTTAGGAGAAGTTGACAAGGGGTTTGGAAATGTAGTACCCTAGATGGCATCCTATTAATAAGGTAGGCTGCTGTAAGAACAGCTTCCCCCAGAAGAATTGTGGAACATTTGTGGAAAACATTAGCGATCAGCAACATCTAACAAATGCCTATTTTTCCGTTCAGCGATGCCGTTTTGTTGTGGGGTGTCAACACATGAACTTAAGTGAACTATCCCTTCTTTTGCTAAAAATTCTCCTAGAATGGAGTTGAAATAGTCCCGAGCATTATCAGACTTTAGAATTTGTATTTTTGACTGGAATTGTGTCTGAATCATAATGTGAAAATTTTTGAAGATTTGAGTTGTTTCAAATTTGTCTTTCATGAGGAAGATCCAGGTTAATCTAGTATGATCATCTATGAATGAGACAAACCACCTAGTACTAGTTACATTTTTTATTCTGGATGGACCCCAGATATCACTATGAATTAGTGAGAATGGACGAGACGCTTTATAGGATTGAATGGGAAAATGGGACCGTACATGCTTAGAAAATTGACAGATTTCACAATCAAAAAGTTTTGGATTTTTATTAAATAATGAAGGAAATAAATGCTTGAGATACATAACATTAGGATGACCTAAGCGATAGTGCCACAACATAATTGCTCTATCGTTATTTTGACACAAAACCGAAAAAGAACTACCACAAATTGCCGTTTGAGATTGTTCCTGTGGATAGTGGCGTTCCTTAAGGATGTAGAGTCCAGAGCATTCCTCAGCATTGCCAATCGTCTTCCCCGAATCCAAATCTTGAAATTCACAATGAGTGGAGAAAAAATTAGTAACACACCTCTTTTCCTTAGTGAGTTTACTAATTGACAATAAATTACAGTCCAAGTCAAGAACAAGGAGAACAGAGTTGAGAATAAGATTCCTAGACAGCACAACTGAACCTGTACCAGCAACCTTTGATAGTGAACCATCTGCTATTCGGACCGTTAAATTATTTTGACATGAGCTATATGTATCAACAATTGTTGCATCTCCCGTCATATGATCAGATGCTCCTGAGTCCACAATCCAAGGTTTTTTACGTTTTTTACTAACAGTAAAGGCGTTCAAAGAATTACCTTTGTGAGCCAAGGTTCCGGATCCTATGATGTGGTTGGAAGACGAACTAGATTGTGACTGTAGAATAGGAGACATTAGTTTCTGGAGCATCTCCATTTGCTCCTTGGTGAAAGGGCTTGCTTCAGGTTGTGGTGATAGTTCATTGGTACCTGCATGATTACCTCGTCCTTCTTTCTCAAGAGGCTGACGTGGCTTCCAATCTGCTGGCTTTCCATGAATCTTCCAGCAAGTTTCTCTCGAGTGACCCGGCTTTCTGCAATGATCACACCAAGGCCTACCTCCTTTATTTTTCTGACGATTGTCAATAGGAGTGAATTGAGTCTTAAGAGCCGAGCTTTCTGCCATATTCAGTTGTTGATAGGATCCCATCATGAGTTTTTTCCGACTTTCTTCGCGACGGACTTCAGAGAATGCCTCTCTAAGGCTAGGTAGCAGTTTTACTCCCATAATTCTTCCTCTGATTTCATCAAGATTTGTGTTCAATCCTAACAAGAATTTAAACACACGCTTCCCTTCGGCAATCTTTTTATATAACAAACCATCAACAACACACTGCCAGTTATGAACCTCAAACGTATCAAGTTGACGCCATAGACGAGTAAGGGTATTGAAATATTCAGTTACCGTAAGATTGTCTTGACGTAAATTGTGAAGGGAGCTTTCAAGCTGGATGATTTCAGATGTGTTTTCCTTGTCCGAAAATGTTTCTTTTGCCATGTCCCAGATCTCTTTGGCAGTATCAAATGACAAAAAATTTTTGCCAATGTCCGTGGTCATAGAGTTGACGAGCCATGACATGACCATATTATTTTTTGCTATCCACCTTTTGTAGGTTGATGCTGTGGTTTCTGGTAGCGCTGAGGCTCCGGTGATGTAGTCATCTTTCTCATTTCCTCGTATAAACATTAATATGGATTGAGACCATTGCAAATAATTTTGCCCATTCAGTTTATGGGCGGTGATCGGAAGATGAGAGGTTTCCATTTGATGAGAGGATGAAGATGATGAGATGATAATATCAGAAGAAGAAGGGGATGAGTCGATAGCCATTCCAAAAGCTGGACCGTATTTAGGCATGAAATAGAAGGATAGATTTGAGTAGAAGAGAGACAAAAAATTAAAAACAGAAAACTCGAATACTGACTGAAGAGGCGAAAAATAATGAGACAGGATTACACCTGCTCTGATACCATGAAATAAATATTAAGAGAGTGATTGAAAGAGCAAACAGGCTCTGTGATTCAATATCTCTTAAACCTTCAGATGAGACTCCATTATATAGGAGAGTTTATACAACAGCTACTAGACAACATTATGAAAGGAAATGGTATTAAACTAAAAGCAGCCGAAAACAAGCAAAGCACTAACCAAAGTAAAGCACTAAGCATCTGATGACTAGACACACCAACTATATGACTAATATTATAATATATACAATATATATATATTATATATTATTATATATTAACAATGGAAAAAGAAGCTTGATTTCCAACAATTTTGCTTTTCTATATAACTAGGGTTCACAAACTTCTCCACTTCCTGTACGATAGCCAAACATTTTGACTTAATGGATCAATGTATTTGACATTTTTAAGACTAAATTTTGAAAAATTATTGTTTGATCTTAAATTGAAACTAAACGTACGTAGGCAAAAGAAATGCAGATGGCCACACACAAACATTACTAACATACATCAGTAATTAGTCCTTGGAATAGAAAGAAGTATTGTATTACCTTAAACCATTGTAACTCACGCTGCATCTGCAGAGCTGCTCCAGGAACAACATTGAGTTTCTCTATAGGCGCTTGGTTTCCAACCAAGTGTAGCAGTGTGTTCCCATTACCATCTACCAATCGTGTGCTGGATTGTTTATACTCACCCATTTGATACAAGAGGTTGAAAACATTTTCATGGCGCTTTATAACTGCGAGTTCAAATATGTTTCGATCTTTTGAGTCTTTAGCAACAATTGCTCTAGGAAATGTATTCACAATCTCTTCTATAATCTCGTGAATCCCTAACTTTGTTGCTACAAGGAGTGGACTTTTTAGCAAGTGATCTATAAGCTTTCAAGTCTTCTAAAGATCTGACTTGCTCACATAAGTATTTGACTAGTTGGAGTGCTTGATTGTGCTTCAATTTTTGCTCTCGTATGTGTTGTATGTGTTTAATGGGAGGCACTGCAATTGCAAAAATCGTAGATATGGTAAGTTATAATTGAATCATGTGTGTACAACTTAAAAAAAAAAAAGTACAAAAAAAGAGAGAACTGAATCAATGTATGTTTAATTAACTAGTACTTCTCGTCCATTACCTAATAATTCCAAGACTCTCCAAAGCATGGCCTTCACTTTTTGCCTTCCTGTATGTCATAAAACACAATAAAACTTGTTTTCATATGGAAGGAAAATGTTATGAGCATTGTGTAATTGACAAACTAAAACTAATTTTGCAAAAGATTTACGAGCAATTTGAGTAATGCTATATCATAAACACAAATTAATTGGGTCACCAAATTACACTACAAGAAAATACATTTTTGGCAACCACTTTTGGCGACTAAAAAAAATTTAGTCGCCAAAAGTTACGGAATTGGCTACCAAAAATAAAATTAGTCGGCAAAAGTCAAATATTTAGCTACTAATTTTTTTTAGTCGGGGAATATTGATTATTGGCGACTAAAAAAAATTTAGTAGCTAAAAATATTACAATTGGCAACTAAGACTAAAAAAAAAGTTCGTAGCTAAAAATATCACAATTGGCGACTAAAAGAAATTTAGTCGGCAAAAATGCCAGAAATTGGCGACGAAAAGTAAATTTTGTCGCCGTAGGTATAGATTTGGCTACTAAAACCTTTATTCGGCAAATGTAAAATAAAAAATTAATTTTTATCTTTGGCGACTAATATTTTAGTCGCCAAAAGTTGATTATTGGCGACGAAAAGTAAATTTAGTCGCCGTAGGTATAGATTTGGCTACTAAAACCTTTAGTCGGCAAATGTAAAATAAAAAATTAATTTTTATCTTTGGCGACTAATATTTTAGTCGCCAAAAGTTGATTTTCAGCGACGAAAAATAAATTTAGTCGCCGTAGGTATAGATTTGGCTACTAAAATCTTTAGTCGGCAAATGTAAAATAAAAAATAAATTTTTATCTTTGGCGACTAATATTTTAGTCGGCAAAAGTTAAAATATTTGGAGGGAGCTATTTTAAATTGTAGAGGGATTTGAAAAATTAATTGGCGACTAAAAAGTTTTAGTCGCTAATGGTGTAATATATATAAATATATATAGCATTCGCTCATGTTCTCTGTTTATTCTCCTTCACCACACGAAACCTCACCCCACTTCACATGACCACAGACCACCGCCACCGCCTCAGATGGCAACGGCCACTGCCGCAGATCGCCGTCGCCGCCGCCACCTCTGTAGATCGCCATCGCCATTGCTGTAGAGCACAGGTCCCCTCTCTCTCTCTCTCTCTCTCTCTCTGCGCGCTCGCTCTCGCTCTCTTGATCTCTCTTTCGATCGAGCTGTGTCTTTGTGGTACAACTTAAATTCTTAATTTCTCAAAAACAAAATATAAGAACTTGGGTCAATTGAAACCCCGATCAATTTATATGACAATGTTGTTTTCACAGTGTGCCCTAATTTATAAGATAATGTTGTTTACACAGGTTGGCCTCACTAATATATATATATATATTATTGAACTTTGTAAATAAATTACTTATAAGAATATATGCATGAGTAGCTAAGAGTGTGGAAAGACTAAAATGTGACACATTGGTAGCCTGGTAGGCCAATAAAGCTCACAATCAATAAATTAGTGAAATAGAAATTGATTTCTTGTAGTGATTCTTAACATAATAAAAAGTAAAAAAATAGATTTTAAACTTGTTTGTGGAGTGTTACCGTTGCACCTCGTTCACTCATCCTTGCTTCTTTCTCATTTCTCCGGCAAGGGTCAAAAATTTTGTTCTTTTGTTTTCTTTTTTCTTTTTCTTTTTAAAATCTCTTTTTGGTAATCTGATTTGAAGTTCTTGAATTTGTGGATATATTATGATGGATAAGGTGTAAAATTAATAGTATTGTGTATGAAAATACATGCATCACATGGAAAACATGTGTCCAACAGTGAAAACTTAGATGTACCAATTATCTAAAGCTAAGATTGGTGTAGAATATGGTGAATCAAAATGTTTTTCCTGTTTTGGATATTCAAAATTAAATGAAATAAAAGTGACATTGATTTTAAAAACCAATCTATATTCCATTTGGCCCAAACCTATTTGCATGTTCTCTACCTGCCAATCTACTTGGATTCATTTAAAGGCTTAACACTTGAGCAAGCAGCTAGGTTTTTGTGTTGAGCAAGAAATCAAGATTACTATAATCAAACAAACCATCTCTCTTTTCTGTTGGGAATGTGTAAATATCATCTCTTTCAAATTAGAAGTTAGGTATAGTATTGATAAGACTATATGAGGCTCAACCCAAAATGAAGATTAAAAGGTAAAGCAGTGTTTGGTTTACTGAAATGATTATAAATAGGAATAGAATATATGAGGCTCGAGCTGTGTCTCTGTGTCTCTGTGTCTCTATCTCCCTTTCTCTATTTCTTTCAATCTTGACAGGCCAGATTTCTTCAAGTTGTTTTTTGTTCACATCTACATTTTTTTTGCTCACCAACTGTTCGACATTTGGTCTGTGACATGTAGAAATGAATTGTTTAAGTATATATGGACCCCAAAGCATCTCTAGTTTGCTCACCAACTGTTTGACAATTTATTTGTGATACATAGGAATGATCTGCTGGAGCAATTTTAATTGTGTAGTTTTGTGGATTTTTGTTAATTGTTTTTATTGATACTAATGTACTCGATAGTAATCTGCTGGAGCAATTTTCTGCTTTCAAGATTGATGCAGATGGTTGAGCAATTTTTTGCTGGCAATTTTAATCTGCTTGATAGTAATCTGTTGGAGCAATCTATTGATAATAATGCTCTGTTTGAAAATTGGTTTGTGATGCATAGTAATCTGCTGAATTTTTGTGATGCATAGGATTTTTTTTAAGATGAACAAGTTCTGTACTTTTAATCAGCAGATTCGACCTTCATTTCATTACACTTTTGGCCACAAGAGATGAAGGAGATGAAGGTCAAAAATGAAGAGAAGGCTGGAGGAGATGAACAAGTTCACATCTTCATTTCATTATTGTGTTTGGTATGCAATTAGGTGCTAAGCTTTCCTCTGTTCTTTCTTTACACTACCATTGAGAATATGCTCATTTTTCTTTCAATTCCTAGATGATGAAGAACAAGAAACCAGCTAAGCTCCCAATGAGGCTACTAGGCACTGTTTTTTTCTTTTTCTTTTTTCTCTATGCAAAAACCTATGACCTTTGAGAATCTGTATCAGATTCTCTCATATTTAGAGGGAAAAGTGGAATTTATCTAGATTTATCTAATAACTGTATTAATGTGTTTTCTATCCAAACTCGGATCGGATAGATGTTAGTTGTTACTGTAAAGTGAGAAAATTAGAAAGATTAAGAAAGACAAAATACTTAAACTTAAGAAGGACAAAGTGTAATTTACTCTTTTAAATATTATATGTTGACATAAACATTTAGTAAGAAAGTCTAATAACATATTAATATATGCATACAACAAACTGTTTAAGAGTACATTTTAAACTCATCCTAATAATCTAAACACAACTGTGCTTGAAATAGGGTCTAATCTACACTCTAACCATAAAACAGTGGTGGAAAACTTACTTCTTACGTATCATTATATTTAACAATAAGCACTTGAAAATTGTTAGCTGGCCTAGAGTGGTAGACTTCTTCAATTCTATGCTTCCGCTGATTGGGAAATACTTGAGGTGTTTTGGGTTATCATTCATGCCCCGAGAATGATCCTCACCTTTATGTGTTGAAGCCAATAAAATATGTAGGCATTGAAGTTTGGCAAGTAAGAATTGTTCCTCATATTTGAATAGAAATCAGAATTCTATTATTTAGATGGTTTTATATATATTCTATCAACATAATTGTTGAATTAATCATTGACAAATGAGTTATAATTGATAATGTAAATAGAGTCTTAATGCTCAAATGACTAACGGCATTCATGGCAAAGTAATTAGCGAAGTGCTTTATGTATCATTCAATTTGGATTTACCTGTGGAATGGAGTCCATGTTTTGATCTGTACAAGGAGTGTTATTATGTATTATAATACTAGTGAACTAATTAAGGAGGAAAAGGATTTTTATTTTTTAATAGAAAAAAAACTTACTGATGCATAGTCTCCTCCTGACTATTAATGCTTACTATTAATTTTCTAGTCAGATACATTATATGTTTGGTTCCAGTTGGCTTGCATTGCTTGATTGAATTTTGAATGTCATTAAATTTTGCAGCAATCTCTATTCATGGTTTCATGCCACTACTATTCATGGAGATAGGACACAGCAGGTGAGTTGGAAAGAATTTTGTGTATATTACTATCTTGTTTAATTTTTTAATTTTCAGCATGCTTGTTAACATAATCATCATGCTGCCTAAATATGCCATTGCAGCTATGTGCTACTATGTGATAGTTTATCTTCTTGTCTTCCCTCAATTATGTTCATAGGAACTAATTTAGTGACAATTGGTTGGTTACAAGTTAAAACTGGAGATGTGAAAGGCAATGCAGAGCTACGGGTGGAACTTCAAGAACGTCGAATTGCTTGTGAACATCTCACACAACGCGCTCTAGATGCTTAGGTTTATTTCATTTAGTAGTTATACACTATTTGACTAACTTCTTAATACTTTTGCACTTTTAGATACTTATTATCAGATATATGTGTGGAATTAATATTACAGGTTGAAAAAGATACAGACAAGAGTATTAAGGGGAAATTAGTCTATTCATGAAATTAGTCTAGAGTGTGCCATATGTGCAATAAGCATGGAGCATGCACACGCACTTGATCAAAATGAATGAATGATGGAACTGTTGGGTCAGGGAAGCCTAGATTGATGATAGGTAAATGATCTGTGAATTGTTTGTGTGACATCTTGATCTGATATGTCTTGCAGGAGATCTCTGCCCCAGTTGTCGACTCAAACGATACAGTCACTGGTCACATTATTTCCACGACCATTGGTGGCAAAAATGGAGAACCCAAACAGGTAATACTACCTTCTTGAATGCCCTTTTGACTTGCTCTGAACAAGTTGTGTTATTGATTCATGCATACATACATATATAATTTTGTGCACGGTGCACACATTTAATAAAATTAAAATTTTCACTAGAATGACATGAAACCATGGCTTCTCATTTGATCGGGTCTTCAAATCAACTGGAATTCAGTCCATACATATTTGCATTTCTTTTTTCTTTTCTATATATATAAATTTTGTAACATGTATTTGTGAATTGTTAATCATAACACAATCATTAACTATTCAATAAGATGTAAATGTTTTAAATGCTTACCTGTTAATGTCCCTCATGTTTTGACTTGACGATATTTTCTCGCAAGTGGAGTGTGAGGCTAAAAGTGTTGTGTGAATATCATTATTTTTCTATTGTTTCTCTGAGACATTTAATTTTATAAATTGTTTCTCTCTCCTTATTTTAACTAAAATGTAGAGTTAATTTGTGGAACTGATATCTCAACATAGAAGTGTTATATGTAAGAATATCTATGTCATTAACAGGGAAAGCTTTTAAGCCTTCTTAACATTTTATAGGCACCAAACTAATGAATTTTATTTTTTTTTGCAGATGATTTTGGACATACAAATGTGGATATATAATTTTTTGACAATTACGGGAGGGCATTGTTTTTATACCTCTATCCGTATATATAGTGGTTCGAACAAATTAATTTGGTTATTCATGTATTATGTATGGATTTAAATTATTGACGTTGGATTAGACTTGGAGTGTATGGAATTTGTATTATATATAGAATTGAACGTTCAAGATTAATTTTTTGGATGCTTGGAACTGAAATGTGTGCACGTTGTTGAATGCTTTAATGATTGATAATATATTTTAGTGTTGATGGATTATATTGTTTATACAAGGTACAGGTTGTAATATAAATGAATACAGGTTGTTTACAATTTTTTTTTTTTTTTAAAAAAAAAAAAATTTATTTGACCACCAAATGTTTTGGTAGCCAAATAGGTAATCAAAAGTTTTGGCTACTAATAATTTAGTAGCAAAAACATAACCCAAAACGTTTTTGCCACCAAATAATTAGTAGCTAAAAAATTTTTAAAATAGAGAAAGAAACTATTGGCCACTAAATTTTTTAGTCACGGAAAAAAGGGTATCATTTGGCGACTAAAACTTTTGGTGGCAAAAAGTAAAGAAATGAATCTTAATAGGTTTTTGGCTACGAATAGTTTTAGTCGGCAAAAGTCACCACGCCTAAGTTAGAACTTTTAGTGACTAAAAATTTAGTAGCAAAAAGGTCACGTTTGCCAACTAACGAAGGATTAGTAGCTAAATGTTCACTTTTGGTGACCAACGGTTTTAGTGGCGAAAAGATACCATTTGCCTACTAAAAGAAATTTAGTAGGGAAATGTTTCATTTTTTGGCGACCAAATGAAGTTTAGTCGCCAATACTATCGCCGACGGGGTATGGGCGACGAACTTGGCGACAGAAATATTTGGTCAGTAAATAGTTTCAGCGACCAAATTTATGCCTTTTGCCGACCAATAGTTTAGTAGTCAAAAGTGTCATTTTTTGTAGTGTTAACATATGTGCTTCAAGTGATAATAGTCTTTTTTCTTAAACCCAAGGTCACGGGTTCAAATCTTATGTATGTTTCTCTATATAACTTTTTATTAATAGAAAAATGAGAGATACATTGCATAAAGGCAAATAAGCTACGTGGCATAACGAGAAATAAGTAAAGATTTAGACATCAAGTCCAACTTTCACTTAATAATAATTTGTAGTTGGCACACGCAATTAAAATAACTAAAAATAAAACAAAACTTTAACTATATATGGTATGTTATGCAAGTGTAAGAGCCCTGTTCTTTAAACTTAAGGTCTAAGGTTTGAGTCATACTCTTGTCAGCTATCTAATTTTTTTTATTATTATTAATTTCAAATAGGAAAATGAAGACACGTAGCATAACGAGAAGCCACCAAAATTTGGACACCAAGGTAGTTGTTCACTTTTAATAACTAGCAATTGGCACATGCGATGTGTGTACAATTCAAGTAAATAAAAATAAAACAAAATGATGAAAAAAAAAAATAGTATCATAATATTCATAAATGTCTGGTCCCTACACCCACAATTCTGAAAGTTTGTCAAAAAATCGTGGGAGGATTCAACTATATCAAGTTAGGCAGGGTATGTGATTATGAATAAATTAAAAAGCCTAAGGTTTGTACTAAAAAAGTGGAATAGTGAGGTATTTGGGAATGTAGTTGAGGCTTTAAAGGTTGCTGAAGAGGAGCTCCATGCCATCGATCTAGTGGCAGAATCTAGGAATCTGGAAGAGGAGGAAATAAGGAGGAGAAGAGAAGTTAGAAAGGAGGCCGGGGCACTCAGTAGAAGAGAGGAATGGTTATGGTTACAAAAATCTCGGATGAATTGGAGCATGAAGGGTGATAAAAATACTAGATTCTTCCATGCGGTGGCCATAAGTCGTCAGAATAAGAATTTGCTGAACTCAATTGAAGTGAATGGGGAGTTACATGAAGAGCCACAAAGGATAAAGCTTGAGGTGCTTAATTACTTTCAAAGAAGATTTGTTGAAGACTGGAAATCTAGACCCAAATTGCTTGGTGATTTCAAGCTTATTGGAGATTATGAAAATTTCACTGGGGTGATAGCTCCTTTTTCTGAAGATGAAATATGGAGAGTAGTGAAAGAAAATGACGGTAACAAAGCTCCGGGGCCTGATGGATTCAATATGCTGTGTTTCCAGCAATGTTGGAATGTGTTTAAGGGAGGTATCCTTAATTTTTTAAAGGAGTTTCATTCTAATGGATGCTTGGCTAAAAGAGTTAATAGTTCGTTCATAACACTAATTCAGAAGAAGGAGAACTCTGGTGGAGTTGCAAATTATAGGCCAATCAGTCTCATTGAGTCTCTTTATAAGATACTATCTAAAGTTCTTGCTAATAGACTTAAGAAAGTTTTACCTAGAATTGTAGGTGAAGCTCAATCTGCCTTCATAGGTGGAAGGAACATTTTGGATAGGGTATTGATATCTAATGAGATAACTGATTGGTGGAAGAAAAGAAAGAAGATAGGGATAATTCTTAAACTGGATTTTGAAAAGGCTTATGACACTGTTAATTGGGATTGCCTTTTGGATTTAATGTCCAAGTTTGGTTTCCAAGATAAGTGGATTAGATGAATGAAAGAGTGCTTATCCTCAGCAAGGTTTTTAATCCTTGTTAATGGATCTCCTACTGCAGAGTTTAGTCCAGAGAAGGGTCATAGACAAGGGAATCCATTGTCACATTTTCTCTTTAACATTGTGGCTGAAGGTCTGAACATGCTTTTCCAAAGAGCTAGATCTTTGGGTTTCATAAAAGGAGTTGTAATTGGTCATAGGGAAATCAATGTTAGTCATCTTCAATTTGTGGATGATACAATAGTATTATGTGAGGCAGATGGGCATGGGATTCAAATTATAAAAAGGATCTTGAAGTGCTTTGAAGTGATATCTGGGTTAAAGATTAACTTTCATAAAAGTCATGTGTGTGGAGTTGGGGTCAATGAGGATGTTGGGGAGCTTTTTGCAAAACAATTGAACTGCATTGTGTCAAAAGCTACCTTTTATGTATCTTGGGCTACCACTGGGTGCAAGTCCAAGGAGAAGAAGTAGTTGGTTGCCTGTAATTAACAAATTCAAGGAAAAATTAGCTTCTTGGAAAAGGAAGCTTTTATCCTATAGATTAATACTTGTTAAAGCAGTGTTGTCATCTTTACCTATCTATTATCTTTCAATTTTTAAAATGCCTAAGAGTGTAGTAAGATTACTTGACAGGATCCAGGCCAGATTCTTGTGGAGTGGATCAGAGGTAAAAAAGAAGTTGTATTTGGTAAAATGGGAGGAGGTTACAAAGAGCAAAGACATTGGGGGTTTAGGTATAAGGAAGTTAAGGATGGTTAATGACTGTTTGTTAGCTAAATGGTGGTGGAAGTGTGGGTGTGAAGACAGGTCATTGTGGAAGTCAATATTAATTAGCAAATATGGCAGCGCAGGTGGAAGATGGTTGCCATTTACGGAGAAAGGTGAACAAAGATCGAAACTTTGGGGAGATATTCTCAATACTGCTATCAGTAACACTCATTTGTACAGTTTTTATGTGGCAAACTGTGAAGTTCAAGTGGGGAACGGAACTAGAATCTGATTTTGGGAAGACCATTGGACTGGTAAAAAATGTTTCAAGGAAGAGCATCCATGGTTATTTGAATTGTCATTGGAGAAAGAGGTCTCTTTGTCTCATCTGGTTGAAAGGAAAAGGATTACATCAAGATGGATCTTGAAGTTTATGAGAAGATTGAGGGCTTGGGATGAACTTGAAGTGGAAAGACTCATTGATAAGTTAAATAGCAGTGCCCCATGTATGGTAGAGAAAGCTGATGCTTTGGTTTGGAAGGCTTCATCATCTGGTAAGTTTAGTATTGCTATAGTATACAACAAACTTACATTTGGGCAGGTTTTTGATGCCACTAAGTTCATTTGGAAGAACGTGTCGCCACCAAAAGTAAAATTCTTTTGCTAGCTTGTTTGGAAAGGCAGAATTAAATCAAGAGCATATCTTCATAGATTGGGGCTTTTGAATCACAATACTAGGACTGATTGTGTTTTCTGTAATGGAAAATTAGAATCTTTGAACCATGTTATGTTATTGTGTCCTATTGTTTGGCAACTATGATCAAATCTACTGAAGTGGCGGGGTATGCAATGGGTTTCACCTCAGAATGTTGAAGGTTTGCTTGATTAGTGGAGAGGGTTCAAATGGAGGAAGGTTGAAGGCATAATCTAGAAGGTTATCCCATTGGCCACTCTCTGGTATGTTTGGAGGATGAGGAATGAGTGTGTTTTTAATGGGAAACAACCTTCGATGGTGGAGCTATTGGAACTGATAAAGACAAGAGTTATCTTACGGTTTAAGGCTGATTCAAGAGATTGGTTCTACTCAGTGCATGAGTTGGTGACTAATTTGCAGCATGTTAGGAAGATACTACGCTAGAGGTTGGATTGAGTGCCAGGTGGTGATCTGGTTTACAAGGGTGGAGGGTGTTCACGTGGTGCCCTACTGCTGAGTGCTATTTGTTACCTTGTGTACTACTGTCTTGCTTACTTGTGGAATTGTTTGCTGGAGTGGATTAGTGTTGTGTCCTCTGTCAGCATAGGAGTTTGTGTGCTTGGCTGTGTTTTTCTACTGAATTGTTTTTGTTTTGCTTTTATTTCGGGTGTGATTTGTCACTTTTTTATGGTTGGTTACTCACCAACTCTTGATAGTGTGCTAGCATATGATTGGGTGGACTTATCAGTGCCAACCTAGTTGGGATTGGTTTGTTTCGTTTTGATGCTCTTTGCACTCATCGCTTTCTTTATTGATGTAATACTCTTTTGGTTCATCAATAAAGTTTATCTTTTGCTAATAAAAAAATAAAAATAAAATGTGTGGGGTTCTAGTACTAAAAACTTCATTCTCTCATAGTAAGGTCTTGTTAACTTAGCTATCTAATTTTTTTTTTATAGAAAAAATCACGTGCCACATGGCATGAGGACATATTTAGGACACCAAAAGGCATGTTCACTTTATATAATAATATAATGGTATAGATTAGGGGTGTGCGTGGTGCGGTTAGGGCGGTTTGAGAGTAAATTTACAAACCGAATGGCAGGTTGGCGGATTAGCGGATTGACAAATTGCGATTTGGGCGGTTTTTGGCAGATTGAAGAATATTCTAACTAATTATCATAAATTTGCATAATATATAATACTAATTTGTATAATGTTTTTTAGATATATAACACAAAGTAATTTTACATAATATGTTTAATATATATAACCACTAATGTGTAATAAATTTCATATCTTAAATCTCTCTCACACTCATTTTTATATTGATATTTCATTGGAGGTTAAAAATATATATGTATTAACTATAACGGAGCGGAGCGGTTCGGTTGGCGGATTATAAATTTTAAAGTTTAAACCGCGGTTAGAGCGGTGCGGATAGATGCGGATCGGTGCGATTTTAGCGAATTGGACGGTATTTTGCACAGTACTATAGATAGTGTAGATAACAACTAGTGATGGGTAGATGCAATGTGTGTGCAATAAGAAAAAATATATAATAAAAAAAACTATTTAATATATGATGTGTGATAGCGAGGGGTAAAAGTCTTCTCCATGAAACGTTTGGTTTAAGGTTAAAGTATTACCCCCTTCTCTTTATATAAGTTTCTTAGATAGAAAAAAGATACTTGGAAAAATGAGAGAAGAAATTTGAGGACACCAATTGACTTGTTCGCTTTATATATTCAAAGTCAAGATTTTAAATCTTGTGTACATTTTTTTTTTTTTTAATAGAAAAATAAGGAGAAGTGACATAAGGAGAAGGCTAGACTTATATAACAATCTAGTTAATAATAATAATCTAAATTATATTTTGATTTGATGCAGGATATTAGAGAAATCATACTTATCATCATATTTAATTCATTTAGTTCATCTTATAGAGTTGTCTATGTGTAGAGCCAATTAGACTTAAAAGACTGTGAACCTTATCATGAGCACATAAATAAATAAATAAAAAGCGTAAAAATTGAAAATTTTTGATGAAATAATACAATGTGGGTGTTTGGAAAGTGGGTTTTTATGTAAATTTTTTTAGTTGTAGGATATTATTGAATAAAAAAATTTTGGTGTTTGGGAAGATAGTTTGGTTTTTATGTGGTTGGATGTGATGTTTGTGAGAGAAAATGTAAAATGATTATGGGATTGGATGTGATATTTTGTTTGGATGTGTTTTTTTTTATTTTGTAAAAAGTTTGTCTTTTGGTGGAAAAAATCAAAAAAAAAATTCGGAACCCAAGTTCCCAAACACCACCTTAATAATAATAATAATAATAATAAAAAAGAATGACTTGACAGATTGCATTCATAAATAAGGTTATGGATTAACAAAGAGTTTATATGACAAACCAGAAAATGATAACATTCTTTCCAAAAATCGAGTCCAATTGTACTTGTGCGCAGTCACTCCACACTTGTTACTTGGATTCTCAATGTCACCTCTTTCACTGCATTCGGTAGATTTCTCTACCTTCACTGGAACATCTTTAAGAAAAAAACTAGCCTAAGAAATTTGGGCAAAATACAACAAAATTCATAGTTTAACTATAGTTATATTAGGTATTTTTTTTTAAGATTTTAATTAATTTCATTTTTATCAATAATTTGCTAGTTTTATAGATAAAAAATTGGGATACTCATATTTTATAATAACATGTATAATTTTTCTTATTTATCATTGTGATTTTACACTATTTGTATTAGTTTCAATCGTTTTAGCCTTACTTTAGAAGAGATCAATATAAGTACATTAAAATTGTGAACATACTTGTAATTTTTTTTGTACTTTAAAGGAGTTCAATGTAATTTATCCAAAAATAATTTGAGTTATAATCTATGACGAAATATTCTCAGGTGTGCAATGCATATCGTATGCAACTCATTCACAAAATTACATAAGTTTTCATGAACTTACATAAGTGATCTCACAAAAATGAATAAGTTGAATATAAATTCGCTTAAGCCTATCCATAGAAGTTTTGAAATACAAATTGAAAAATGTTTGAGACCCACAAAAAACACCTACAATGATATAATATCATATGTGTCAACTCTTGATTTGTTATACACTTAATGATATGAGGCTCAACTCTATTGCCACATCATTGTGGGTGAAAAGTGTGGGCATGTAACATTGCTCTTACAAATTTACATGAATTTGCATTCAACTTACACACTTTTGTGAGATCACGTATGCAACTTTGTAAAAATTTATATAATTTTGTGATAAAGTTACATACAATACGCATTACGCACTAGAACATTATTGTTCTTAAAGATAGCCACTTTAGTGTTTCATAGCATAGGCATACCATACCCCAACCCAAGCATGCACTATTTAATTTATTAGAATGAGTTGAAATATAATGGAATAGACATTTTTTAAACACTTGTATAGATGACTAATCTCTTAAAATAATAAATGATGATTTCATTCGTAATTTATTTTGTCATTATTTTTTGGATTATTTACGTGAAGACCGCCTAAACTATTAAAAAAACATTACTTTGACCCCCTGAATTATAAAAGTATACAAATGAACCCTCTAAATTATTCAGAAGTATTGTTTTGCCTCCTAAATTATAAAAGCATTCAAATAGTCCTAAACTATTGACATGTTTCACTTTGACCCCTTCTATTAGGCGGTCCAATTGGTATGCTTTTTATAGTTTAGAGGATCTATTTGTACACTTTTATAATTTAGAGGGGCAAAGTGATATTTCTCAATAGTTTAAGAGATTCATTTGTACACTTTTATAGTTTAGGGGAACTTACGTGTATGTCCTAATAGTTAAACTTATTGTCCAATAAGTTTTATAATAATTAATGGCATTTTTCATCAAATACTGTTAAAAAAAGTCATTAATTGTTAATTTTCAATGAAAGTTTGAAAATTGTCACAAAAATGTCACTAATTATAAATTTTAGTGATAGTTTAAAAAAATCGTCACAAAAAAAGTCACTAATTTTAACTTTCAGCAACAATTTGAAAAATTCGTTACAGAAAAATGTTACTAATTGTAAGTACTAGCGACAATTTATAAAAATCATGATAAAAAAAGTCACTAATTGTCAATTTTTAGCATCATATAAAAAAATGTCATAAAAAATTATTTTTAGCGACGATTTTACTAGAACTTATTTTCAATAGAACTTGATGAGAATTAAATCCAACTATTAGGACCTATTGATAGTATAACCCTATACTTTAGGGGGTCAAACTGATATTTCTTAATAATTTAAGGGGTCTTCGTATAAATAAGCCTTATTTTTTTTAGTCAACCAGACATAAGAACAAATATTTTGGTAGAATGATCATTCCATTCTGTTTCATTCCAATGAACCAAATATTTTTGATAGCCTTTTTTTTTTTTTTTTGGTTTCATCCACTAGTGAGAGGTTAAAAAAAAAAAAAAACTCTGTGAAAGGCTAAAAGATGAAGGGAAAAAAAAATAGCATTTCCTAAATAAGTAGAATTTCATTGACCACATATTTTTTGGTCTTAAAATTATGGCTAACTGATTTAATTAAAGCCAATTTTGTACTACATATTATTTTATAATATTTCTGTAAAATAACAAAGAAATAAGATAAGGCATGGAATAGCAGAAAGAGTGTGGGGTTAGGATTGAATTTGTAAAGCGCGAAATTTATGTATAAAATAAATTTGAACCATAATGTAATAATTTTAAATAATTAAATCTTATTTTGTAGTGTTAGTGGGGTTACAAAACACTTACAATAATATATTATGCCAGTGATTGAAATGGCTACCACTTCTGAATGCAGACACCTTTTTAGCCATTTCTCCCAGAGCACATCGGCGCTTAAATCTTGATTTAGCTACTTGAGGATTAGGAATGGCAACGGAGGCGGGCGGGGCCAGGGATTACACTCCCCTTCCCCGATCCCCGATGGCTGAAAAATCCCCGTCCCCGCCCCCGCTCCCCGGCGGGGGAACCCATCACCTCCCCATCCCTGTCCCCTAACGAGGATCGGGTTTACCCGACCCCGAAAAATCGCCGAGCTTCAACATAAGAACAACAAATCAATATATATATCACTATGTTTTATCATCATCAACAAATACAGATTTAAATTTAAAAAAAAAAATTTAATCACAGATTAGATCACGCACACACACAGATCAGATCACACACACACATATATTGCCATCCCCACACACAGATCAGATCACACACACACACACACAAACAGATCTAACAGAGACATATCCATCGTCTGGCACAATTCTGAGTGACGCCGTCGGTGGGTTCGGTGGTGGTGATAGAGATCGAGTCGAGAGTGTCTGGCGGTGACGGTGACAGAGAGACAGACCTTGTGCGGCGGTGGTGGTGATGTCACCGTCGATGACTGCGAGAGAGAGAGTTGACAGAAAGAAGAACGAGAGAGTGAGAGAGAGTTGAGATGAGAGTGAGAGAGAGAGAGATAGATTTGAGTTAGAGAGTGAGTGTGAGAGCAACACAGTAAGTGATATATAAATCTAATACACTGGTTTGGTTTATTATAAATATAATATACGGTTTGGTTTATTATTATTATTATATATATAAGGGGTATAAAAGTAATTTCACTTCAGAGAAATTCAGGAATGGGGCTGAGGTCGGGGATCGGGCCGGGCGGGGGCTTAAACACTGATCACTGTCCCCGGCCCGAAACAGATCGGGGATTGATTTTCAAATACCGTCTTCTCCTTGTTGGGGTATTTTTCGGAGAAAAACAGCTCAAATCGGGGTCAGGATCGGAGATCCCCGTCGGGTCGGTTTCAAATTGCCATCCCTACTGAGGATATTGCTTAACCAAATCCAAAGCTATATCCGTATAATTTTAAAAAAATAAATAACTAAGTTATATAAAAAGGCCATATCATTAGATTTGAAAATGTTATATAATTTATGTTTTTTTTTTTGAATAATTATTCAATAATCTCATATTGCCAACTCAACAAGTTGATGTATTACTTTTGAATCAATAATTAATCTCTTGACTTTTAGGACGGATTTGGAAATTGTTTTTAGTATTTTTCCTTTACTTAAGTGTTTGTAATTGCTAAATATATATATATATTTCAAACTTTGATAAGAAGTTGCCATATTACTCTTATGCACTAATTTTTTTTGTCAATCAAACTGCTGAAGGAATATTTTGATCGAATAGTTATTGTGTTCTACTTCATTCCAATGAACTAAACAACACTTAATAATATTGTGGAGATGTTGTAGGAAGATGGTGAAAGTATTGAGTGTAAAATTAATTTTTCTACAAATTTGCTAACAAATGTGTTTTTATTTATAAAAACATTAAACCCCCCCCCCTCTCTCTCTCTAGAACCTCTCTTGCTAAAAAACCTCCATCTCAGGCCTCACTGCTGGCCAGCCAGCCACCGCCTTTGGCCATGGCAATTGGCTGGCATATCTTTTCTTCTTGTGTACATGGTTTTTCTCATAATAAACTTGAGCCCCATTAGTTTTCCACTATCTCCTTTTCAGATCTAATCTCTAGATCTGCTTAGGATGCTGTTTTGGTTCTATCATTTTTGTCTAGGATGCTTGCTTTCACAGGCGTTCTTCGGGGTTTTTAGCTAGGTATTCCTTGGGTGGCTTTAGATCTATCATATCCGGCGGTCTGAAAGCTTGTTGGGTCTACACGCTGTGGGTTTTGGTGCTCATGGAAGCTTTGATGGGTGGTTTTGGTGGGTTTTTTTCTCGAATGGAAAGGTTTGGTAGAAGTGGTGCTTCGGCCATGGTGTTCAGCTTCGGCCATGGTTTCGGTCATAGTTCTAAATATTCGCAGCCGTAGCGGTCGAGTCTCGGTACGTAGTGGCTTGAATCCGATACATAGGGCGATGCAAGTCAGTTGTCGCCGGTACGGATGAAAATCAGCGCAGAAAACTGCTCGTGGCTCCGATGCTGTTTTTGGTTTTGGATTGCTGGTCTTCGCTAAAGTGAGAGTGCAGCTATGAGGTTCATGAGGAGGTTGTGCTGTCCTTCGGCGGCTTCTGGCGTGTTTCAGAATGCTTTTCTAGTCGTGCACCATTGAGCGAAGCTTTGAGGCTACAACAAGCTAGGTATGATGCAGCACATGGAGGGCAGTGTATATCTTTTATATTTATATTTTATATAAATGTATATTCATAGTTTTGGGCCAAGATATTTTATTGAAGACGGTGGGTTGTTTTGAGTAATCTTGGGCCCATGTGTTTCTTTAACCAACTCATGGGTCTAGTTGGTGTACTGCTGTTGATTTATTTTAAATTGTAGATAATTAAAAGTTATAATTGAGACTAAAATAAATATATATTATTTAGTTGAAAATGAGTCAAAAGTATTCATACATATCAAAATTTTGATTAAAATGTGACAAATTAAGGCCAAAAGAGTCAAAAAAAAATGCATAAAATTAAGTTTCAGAGAATTGCTAATGATTTTTAAAATTTCACGGTCGTATACGTACCAGCCAATACTACCGATACCGATACTCCGCAATCGATACCGTTACGTTACCCGATACTGCAATTTAAAACTATGGTTTCAGTTTAGGATGGGTGCGTTGAACATGGGTGGGTTGGTTCAGGGACTTCATTCGAGCACTTCTTTGCGAGCGGGAGTTTGAGGGGTGGAGGATCCAGAGTTGTTTAGGATCTCCATTCGGGCACTCTTGTGCAAGTGGGAGTTTGAGGGGTGAATTCCGTTCAATTCTATGGTGGTCGGTGTTTGTGTTCGATTAAGAGGAGACTGTTCAGCGTTGTTGGTGAGGATCAATTAAGGGAGTTGTTTGGGCGAGGAAAACGGTGGGAGAAGTTTAAGATGGAAAACTGGGTTTTGCAGGTTACAAGCGTGGTGACAGCACCAGCAGCCCCAGTCCTAGAGGCTGAGCCAATGGCTGCTGAAGAAGAACCAAAAGAGAAGGCTGCAGCAGCAATAGAAGAGGCACCAGTAGCAGTCTCGGTGGAGGTTGAAGTCGAGAGCAAGGAATTTGTTGAGTTAAGGAGGAGAAACCAACAGAAGAAGTAGTTCCAGAGGTGAAGCAAGAAGAGGCTGTCGATGTTGCTCGGCGTTGAAGGTATTGCGGACATGGGTGGTTCTCGACGGCAATGGAGCCTAAGTGTCCGGCGATTATGGAGGTTGAGTGTTTGACAATGATGCAGGGTGTTCGGGACAGGCATGGTGTTTTCGAGACAAGCGTAGGGTTTATCAGTGTAACAGTGTTTTAAGTGTGGGGCTCAAGAGTTTGGTTTGTTTTTTTAATTGTCTTTTAAAATATAAAATCGTGAGGCTAAGAGGTTGGTTGTAAGAACGCGAGTAGCAGTAGTAGGAGAGTAAGTCTTTTCTTTTCGAATCTCTCTCAATGCGTTTTATTTCCTTATACCTTTAAATTTCATGTTTTTAATGGAATTTTTCTTTGCCGATCAAAAAAAAAAATGTATTTTTATTTATTTTATTTTTTATATGAAGAAGTAAATCCAAACAAGTTTATTTACTTGTTCACTTTTTTATTTATCCAAAAAAATAAAAAGAAAAAGTTACTTATTATTTAGGTCTTTCCAAAAAGAGGGCAATATATAGTTTTTAATAACCGGCCCTGGATATATACTAGTATGGATAATATAATAAAAAATATTGTTCTGTATGACACAATATCGACTAATCATAGTTCTAAAAAAATCGCCAAGAACGTAGTGTACTGACCGATATGTATCGGAAAATCAAGGCCCGTTACAGATACCCACCGGTATACCGGTGTGAACAAAAATCGTTAGCATCGCAACCGGTTCCCGTTACATAACGGGGTGTAACCATTACACAAGTCGTGACGGGCCGATAGTCACTACGATTGGAAAGAAAGTGCTGAAAATTAGTAAAGAAATTTCACGGTCGCGACACTTGTTTCCCAATACGCACCGGTCGATACTACCAATACCAATATTCCATGATCGATACCGTTAACTGATACAGAGATTTGGAACCATGCAGCTAATACAGAAAGGTCTAAAATACCAGTATGAATGAATATGATATGATATACCAAAGGTGGTGGCAAAACTCACCATAGAATCCAGAGGCTATGACACGAAAAGAAGCTCAACACCAGAATCATCTTCAAAGGGGGCCATGTGCTCCAAATCATTCTCAATTGGTTTTTTGGTCTTGCAATCAGGTTAGTGACCATTAATAAATATGAAAGGGTGTCCTTATGAGCACTTTGAGCAGCCCTGTGGAGAGGTAACCAATCTTTTTTGTTGCGAATGTATAACAAATCCGAGTGCTTGGCTACTAAAATTTTAGCAGCCTCTGTGTTACCGAACCAGGCTGCAATGTTAAGGGCAGTGTGACCTTCATAGTCGGTCAGTTCCAGTGCTTCCACGGGCATCAAATCTACCAAATTCTTCACGAACTCGATTGACTTACCTGTTGTTGTAATTAGGCTTATTAAAATTGGGATCTTAGATGGGATTGTTGGGATAGATTTACGATTTGGATTGTAAAATCGAATCTAGGATTATAAGATTCTACTTTCAATACAAAATAAAATAAGAAATTATGGCCCTTCTTGTGCCAACCTAATTGGGATGAGTAGGTTTCACTATGATGTTTATAGCACTTCCTTTGTCTGTCTTTTTTAATTTATGTAAGATGTAAAGAATTTATCATTGGTTCTGATTCAATAAAGTTTATTTTTGCTTGAAAAAAAAAATAATATATGTTAAATAATTTTAAAATTATTAAAAAAAATGATAAATTTAATATAATGCATCTTTTATATCACTACTACAAAAACAGATAAAGATCACACTTTTTTGGTGTGATATATGTTATTTAATCACACTTTTTAAGTTTTATTAAAGTGTGATCTTTGGGAGTGTGATTAAAAGTGGTCATTTTTAATCACACTTTTTAAGTGTGATTAAAAATATTTAGATCACACCTTTTAAGTGTGATTAAAAATATTTTGATCACATCTTTTAAGTGTGATTAAAAGTATTTAGATCACACTTTTTAAGTGTGATTAAAAATATTTTGATCACATCTTTTAAGTGTGATTAAAAGTATTTAGATCACACCTTTTAAGTGTGATCTTTGGAAGTGTGATTAAAAAGGATAATTTTTAATCACACTTTTTAAGTGTGATTAATAACATTTAGATCACACTTTTTAAGTGTGGTGAAAAACTTTTAGATCACACCTTTTAAGTGTGATTAAAAACTTTAGATCACACCTTTTAAGTGTGATTAAAAACTTTAGATCACTCCTTTTAAGTGTGGTTAAAAACTTATAGATCACACCTTTTAAGTGTGATTAAAATTTTTAGATCACACCTTTTAAGTGTGATTAATAACTAATAAAACCTGTAATAAAAAAAAATTGACATATTTGAATAATAATCAATATTATTTTTGTGCGCACATTTGAAGAATATAATACACACTATATACTATATTTTGAATCACAACCATATATTGAATGAAATAACGTCATATATTTCATAAATGAAAGTTAAATGTTTACAAGCATATACAAAGAAATTAATAAAAAAAATTTAACTGTGATTACATATATTAAAAAATAAAAAATAAAAACTTGAAAAAACTAAGTTCTTGAATTCTTTGACCATATTTTGCATCTCTCCAAGAAATTTCTGACCTGAAAAATAAAAAAACAAATTAATTTAAAAACCGCTAAAAACATAGGAATAAACTTACTAATTAATATATAAACTTACATTTAGATCACACCAAAAATAATGTAATTTATCCAGTTGTAAACTTACATTTTCAAATTTCTTGCCATACACAAGACCAACAGGCTCGTGAGCTATAGTAGAGTACCTATTGGGCTGAGCTCAAACATAAATGTTTTTACAGCTCGATAAGCTCAAGCCAAGCTTGAACATGTCCAAATATAACCAAGCAACACCAAGATACTTTGTAGCCCTGTGTCTAACATGACCTATAAAAACATATTTCCAAGCAGAGAAGGGAGAACAGTACCTCTTTCACAATAAACTTCAACATGTTTGAGAATTTTCCGACTATTGGGACTCCTTCTGGTTTCTCAAATACCACAAATGTTTGTCCTGGCAAATCATATGGAAGAGATCTTAGAGGCTTTGTTGACACTTCAGTCAATTCCTCGGCGTCAGAAACATCCACAATAACGGTAACCTGGCAGTAAGCACAAAAAAAATTGAGAAATAATCCCAAAATAATTTAGAATAAAGGAACTACTACTTTTTTTAAGACAGTCATTACATTTTCCAGTAATTGCTCGGGAATTGTATTTGTGCAGTTGTACTGGAACACCACATGCCTATCAAAAATGTGCTTAACAACATTAACTGCATATTCTGTTTTAGCCTCTGTAAGCTCCACATGTGCCGAGGACTGGTACAGGAAACAAAAAATTTACATGAAAAAAAAACCAGAATTAGCAGAATATCAACAATAGTCAAAATCAGTATATACAATGGAGGGAGTGTCCGGTAAAAAACCTTGAAAAGCTTCCCAAAGCTTGAGAACTCTGGGATAGAGGAAAGAAGCTTTTCATAAGCATCAACAGTGGACGTGGGAGCAGTTAGAGCAGCACCTAAACCAGTTGGCTTTTTACCAGGGGCCTTCTTCTCGGCAAGTGGAAGAGACTTAACCTCCTTAGGTACAGAATCAATAGCAAAAGGCTCTTCTGAAGGTTCTTGAACCTATATTGAACAAACACGTGAGAATATGATAACAAACACTGCACAATGCATAAAGAGACTGCCAACTCTCTGGGAGCACTCACGTAGTTCTTCAAACTCGTCTCCAGGTTGACTAATGGCACATCCAAGGACCTAAAAAGGAAGTTCTTCACATCTTTATCAGTTTCAACAATTGCACCATCAACTTCAAGCATATTCAGATATAGAGTAGCCCTATCACGAACCTGCAAACAGATGGTTAATCATTCATATTCTCAGAATAAAGAATAAATAGAGAATTATGAGATATCGCAAAATTCTAAACTATAATGAAAATAGCGGTGAAGGATTGGCTCTGTTTCACCTATGCTACTTCTCACATAGCAACAGAAGTAGAAGAAATAACCAAAAGGAAAACGGTGAAACAACTATGACTATGAGGGAATATGGACACATTCAGGTACACTTGAAGAATACGATGATAGGAAATTAACAAATTGCAACAGTAAGTAACAATTATTTACCAAGCTCTAAGAATCAAGACCAAACACTAATTCATTGGATAACAATAAGGCACAAAGCAGATACCTTTCTTGCTATTTTCAGGACAAAGGAAAATGAAACTGGGAAATGTTAGAAAGCAATTTCTCAGACTCTGACCATTTTGGACACAAAAAAAAGAAGGATGGGCCACAACAACTATTTCTTGACCAATTTCCTGACAAAAACCATCTCATGGCGGATTATACAGACCAATCTAAAAGATGAAATGTTGTGACAACTAGAAAAGCTTGTCAGACAAAGCTTCACAACTTTTCCTGATAAATCAAACATTTGATATATATTACTATAACACCACAATCTTAAAAAATGAAATAGAATACAAAAACTCACCTCATCATCACTGTCAAAGAGGCAGCGTCTCAGCAAAACAAATATACGGGGCTGCAACACAATATAGAAAGAATGTCAAGTTAGTAACTCATAACTCACCTAAAATTGATGATGATGGAACAGAAGAAAGCAATCTTACTTTCAAGGAATCGACCATAGCACCAAACTTAGCTAACATGCTGACAGCACTGGCCCGAACAGTTGCATTCTCAAGAATTACTCGATTGTAAATGTAACGTATATATTTGCTAGGATCTGATGTCTTTGGCCCCTCAATTCCAAGAAAATGGAGTATCTAATAATATACATAAATGAAAAAAAAAAGTTTACCCGACAATAAAAAAATAAGCAAAAAAAAAATGTGAAGTAAGAAAGAAAAGCCAAGAAATAAGTGAACTGCACAGCAACAAAATGATGAAGCAAAAAGCCAACCTGTGTAGAAAGATATGTGAATTCACAATCCTCAATAAATTCACAAAGGTGAAGTAACCCATTTTCTTTGGCATCTGGGATGTCTCTTATAAGGATAACAATTGAATCAACAACTGCTTTCTTGTAATCAAAACCGCCCTCTTCCCTCAAAATATTGCTTAAGAAATTCATCCTTAAAAAGAAGGAAGACAAAAAAATAAATAAGAATTGCCCAAGAAGAAAAAGCATAACATGAAAAATAAATTTAAAAAGTAAAATGGAGCACGTATGACATAAATACACTCCACTTTCTAGACAAAGTTCCAGCTCACTCATAGAGATCTGTACTTGAGTCGGAATTTTAAACACAATGATCTAATAGCTTCCACTACAACAATCTTAAACTCATCAGCAATGTCAGACATGAAATTGGTAATTTGTTTCATCAATCGGTCTACACTTGACTCATTGCCAGTTTTCAACAGTGTGGTGATGGCTAGAGTTGCTACGCTTCTATTTTGATCATAAATCAAGCTCTCCATGTCTATATTGCAATTTGTTACAGCCATTGGATGGGTCATTGCCACCTGTAGATAATTCAAATTCAATCATTATAACATAAGCTCCATTCAGAAATAAACTAGCAGGGATGGATTAGAATCAACAGAACCTTCATTAGGAGAAATAGTAGAAAAAATAATTGAAGATTACTGGAATAGATGTCAACACATGAACCCTGATTTATTTTTTCTTTGATAAGTAAAAAATTGTATATGAAACCTAATTTGAGAAGAACTACAATTAGATTCTTGCCTTTAAAGAAATTTAATGAAAACAATATATTACATTAAATATTCCAAGAGTAGAATTCACCAATTGGATGCAATTTAATATCACAATGACAATGAGGCTGTTATTCCATAATTAAACTAGGAGCAAGTAAACAACTCCCCAAAAAAAAAAAAAAAGGGAACAAGAAGAAGCTCATTCTCTATGATTGTCCTATAATTAGATCATTATTTAGTATTAAAAAAATAAAAATAAAAAAAATAAAGTGGATACTTGGATCTTCCTCCATCTTATCCAAAACTACAAAAGGATCCCCAGTCAAAAATTGCTGCTACATGAAATTATCAAAAGTTAAAATACTTACTGTGAAAGGTTATTTTTAACAAACTTAACTGTTTTGTTCAAGTATTAGATTTAGATTGCATTTACATGTCAACTTCCACGCAAAGCATTATCTCTAAAGATCAAGTGAATGTAAACCATACAATACATTTTTGACTTACAAAAGAACAGCTCATGTGTTTTCAACCCTTATTATTAGCTTCATCTCTTCAGATATATGATTTCGTCGGTTTTCAAAGGTAAGTTTCTGAATTTCAATTTTATTTTTTGAAAAAACAAAGAGATCATGATCATCAAGTCACTGACAAGCAAAGAGATACAGGTTCTGATTTCTGACTCTTCTCACCCTAGGACAAGCAAAGAGATCAAGTCATGGACAGCAAAGGAGAACAAAGAAAACTAGTCACTAGAAATCACACCATCAAGTCATGTTCTTTTCACTCTTTCCAAAAATTTCATTCCAAAACAGTTGATTTCCAAGCAAACCCCAGCCATAGCATATGGCAGTATGGCACCGTTCTTTTCCTCTGCAATATTGCTTTCTCACATTTTCTATCACACAAGAAATCTTCTTAAGTTTTATGTTTTGTTGATTTTTGGCCTATGCTCAGTGCACTTAAAATTGCTTGTCTAAGTGATTGTTGGTAAAACACTCAAAATGCATTTGATCTCTACAGATATGCTTTCCTCTAGACAATATGATTTACATCATAGTTAAGTTGTTCTAGATCAATTATGACAAGTAGTTAATTAAGTCCCATGCCTAAGCTATCTACAATAAACGCAGTCAAACAAATCGTAATTGAAATGAAAGGGATTTTGCATCATTACAAGTCATAATTTTCCACTTAATTCTGATGCACATCGAGATTCAATCAGAACAGTATAATTGCTAGACTAGGTTTTGGAGATGCTATACTTCAATTCATAATGTAAGCAAAATTACCCATTGAAATATATTAAGCAAAATCTGTTTAATGGAGAATGAATCAATTCTCTGAAAAACTACATCCAGGAATAATTTTCTGCTTAATTCCGATACACATTTAAGATTCAATCAAAACGGTATACTTGCTTGACTAAGTTTTGAGATGCTATATACTTCAATTCAATTCACAATATAAGCAAAACGATGGTTGAAATATATATTGAGCAAAGTTTAATGCCAAACAAAAATTTAATTCAAATGCATAACTTACATGTCTACCTAATAAATGCACCTCAAACATATCATAAATCGAAATTAATTGGGTTTCGCTTCATTACAAAATAAATTCTATGACAAACTACATCCAGTCATAATTTTCAACTTAGTTCTGATACTACATCAAGAATCAATCAGAAAAGTATAGTTGTTATGAGATGCTATACTTCAATTCATAATGTAAGCAAAATTACCCATTGAATTACCCAAGAAATCCCACCAATGAATAACTTTCCAGGCTACATTTCCATCCTGCAACCAATAAACCCACCAATTGAATTCAAAAACAAATTCATATCCACAAATTCAAACTTTACAAAGATCAATAAATCCATCATCAACACAAAACCAAGTATAAAACTATAAAACCAGATCTAAAGAGCAACATGTTATCGACTGGAAAACATCAACATATGTGATTCAATTCCCACTTCTTAGATTTCTATGAAAACATAAAAACCAATCATATCCAACATAAAACATCATAATGTAGATTAAACAAGGACAAGCATACCTTAGCAAAGAATCTAGTAGAAAATTGGAGACTTGTAAGATGATTGAGGAAATGGGTATTCTTGGAATCAGAGCAGCGAGAGAGCAATACACACAGAGCAGAGCTTGTAGAGATATGAGTGAATGAGATTCGAGATTTGAGAGATTCCAAGGGTTTCGAAGCTTTTTGCAGTACACTCGCAGAGAGAGAGAGAGAGAGAGAGAGAGAGAGAGAGAGAGAGATAGCGAGAGCGAGAGGGGTGAAGGTGAAGAGAAGGGTTAGGGATTTTGGGTTGGTTTTGAGATTAGGGTTTTTTTTTGGGGGAGGGGGGGAGCGGGAATGGGAAAAAAATAAAGGGGAGAGCGGGAATAGAAAAAAACTAAACGGCGGGAATGAAAAATAAAAACAAAATAAAAAAATAATTAAATAAATTTATTTTTTGTTAAAATATATATATTTTTTTTGTAGTTAATGAATTTTTAAAATTTTTTTTTTTAGTTACTAAGATTTAAAATTTATTTGTTTCATTTTTATTTTAATAAAAAAAATATTATTATTTTTTATTTTGTAGAAGTTTGGGTAATATATATTTTAATGAAAAATATTTTCCACTAAAATAAAAGTTAATTTTCTGTAGTCAATGAAAAATATTTTTCTGTGGCCTATTTTTTTTTATTACTAAAAATCATGAACTAATTTTTTGTGGTAGAGGAAAAGAAGCGGCAACAGTAGTGAAGGTGGTGGATAAGAGATGATGGTGGTGGTGGTGGTGGTGGTGGTGATGGTGATGGCGAAAGAGATTAGTGGTGAAGTTGTAGAAGTGGTAGTGTAAATGGAGTGGTAGGGGTGAAAGAGAGGTAATGGTAGTAGTTGGTGGTGGCGAAGGAGATTAGTGACGAAGTTATGGTAGTGGTATGAGAGATGGAATGGCGGCGGTCAAAACTCAATTCAACACTCTATTAAAAAACCATAATCAAACAAAATTTTTTGTAGTACAGGATAGAGCGGCAGTAGTGGTGGATAAGAGGTGGTGGTGGTGGCGAAGAAGATTAGTGATGAAGTTATGGTAGTGGTATGGGAGATGGAATGGCGGCGGTAGATGAGAGGTAGTAGTAGTAGTAGTAGTAGTAGTAGTAGTAGTAGTAGTAGTAGTAGTAGTAGTAGTAGTGGTAGTGGAGTGGTGGCGATGGTAGTAGTCATGGTAGCCGTAGAGGTGAAGTGGCGACAGTGGAAGTAGTGGTGGTGGTGGAATGGCGTTTGCAGTAGTGGTGAAGGTGGTAGAAGAAGTGGGTGGTGAGAGAGAGAGAGAGATGAGTGCGAGACAGATAGAGGAAAGAGAGAGAGAGAAAGAGAGACAGAGTAATGAGCGAGAGAGAGAGAGAGAGAGAGAGAGAGAGAGAGAGAGAGAGAGACAAAGTGGTCGCTAAAAGTACATTTTCTTGTAGTGGATCGATAAATTGAGAGGGAGCTCAGTAAATAGAGAAGACGGGAAGGAGAGAGTGAGCAACGCAAACATAGTGGAAGAGAGAGAAAGAGAGAGAGAAAGAGAAATAGATAGAGAGTGAGAGACAGAAAATAAAATATTTCAATTACCAAAAGCGTAAATTCAAAAAATGAGTTTACGTTGGTTTTTAAACAGAAATTTAAAAATTTTACTAATAAATTTTTTTCAATTAATTTTTTTTAATTAATTTTTTTTCAATGAAATTTTTTTCAAACTGATACTAACCAAGGGGGCAATTGGTAATGCTACTTTAAACCTTAGGGAGGGGATTGTAATTTCTAAAATGTGAGGGGTGTCAATGTAATTTACCCACTGAGGGCAAAATTAGTATTTAAAAAAATTAAATTGCTAAAGGGGAAAATATGTAATGAAACTTTAAATCTTAGGGAGAAAATGTAATTTCCAAAAGGTGAGGGGGAACTGTAATAAACATAAACTTCAGGGGGTGTTAGTGTAATTTACCAAAAAAAATTAATTGGAAAAAAATTATTTGAAGAAAAATTAATTGAAAAAAAAAATTAATTAAAAAAAAATTTTGCTAGTAAAATTTTTAAATTTCTATTTAAAAATCAACGTAAACTTATTTTTTGAATTTACATTTTTTTCTCAAATTTACAAAATGAGACAACCATTTATAAACCAAAAAAATTATCAAACAAGTTTTTATAACAGTTTTTTAAATTTTTGTAAATATAAATTGAAAACTGAAAATGAAATGGTGTCTGTTTGGTAACGTTTACGTTTTCAGTTTATATTTACAAAAATTTTATAAACTGATTTTTGTTTATTTTTAGAAAAACATAAACTACAAACGCGTTTGGTAATTGACAAAATGTTTAACAAAATTTAAAAATACAAAATGTTAAACATATATGGATTGATTTTTAGAAAAAAAAATTTAAAAATTAAAAATTAATTTGGTTAAGAAATAAAAACTAAAAAATAATTATCATTTAAGGGTAAAAAATAATTATAATTTTAATTTTTGAGCTGGTTATATACATACATATGGCTGTTTCAATTTAATTTGTAAAAAATTATTTCTAACCACTCGAAAGATAAAAATTATATAAAAATGATAATTATTTTTTATTTTTTATTTCTTAACCAAATTAATTTTTAATTTTTTTTCTAAAAATCAAACCATACATAGCCTAAGAATCTTTTGATAAGTCATTTCTTATGTTGGTAACTTATTTAATTATTTATTAATTTTACGACATTTTTACCATCTGAAGCCTGTTTGGTAACCATTTCGTTTTCAGTTTTCAATTTATATTTATAAAATTTTTTAAAATTGCCATAAAAATTTATTTGATATTTTTTTTGATTTATAAATGGTTGTCTTAGTTTGTAAATTTGAGGAAAAAACGTAAATTTAAAAAATAAGTTTATGTTGATTTTTAAACAGAAATTTAAAAATTTTACTAACAATTTTTTTTTCAATTAATTTTTTTTCCAATTGATTTTTTTTTCAATGAATTTTTTTTCCAACTAATACTAACCGAGGGGGCAATTGGTAATGCTACTTTAAACCTTAGGAAGAGGATTGTAATTTCTAAAATGTAAGGGGTGTCAATGTAATTTACCCAGTAAGGGCAAAATTAGCATTTAAAAAAATTAAATTGCTAAGGGGGGAATCTGTAATGAAACTTTAAACCTCAGGGAGGGAGATGTAATTTCCAAAACGTGAAGAGGGAACTGTAATAAACATAAACCTTATGAGGTGTCAGTGTAATTTGAGCAATGATTCATCCCCCCTTTTCCCCCACCCCCTTTGACCCCCTCTCTCTCTCATTGGTTACATTTTCTTTTTCTTTTTCTTTCTTTTTTTGCTACTCCAATCACCATCCGCCACGTGGCAAAAGGGTGAGGGGTGACCCCCACAATGGGGTCCCAAGCATTATTCGTGTAATTTACCCTATATATATATAATCGCACTTAATTAGAAAGTGACATAAAAAATAAATAATATCACACTCAATCAGATTAAGTGTGATTAAAAATTTGGGAATTGTATATTTTATATAAAAATCAATTTGAAATATTTTATACAATCACACTTATTTAAAAAGTGTGATTAAAAAGTAGTAATGTATATATAATCACATTTTAATTACCTTAAAAAATATATAAATAATCACACTTATTTAAAAAGTGTGATTAAAAAGCAATAGTGTATATATAATCACACTTTAATTGGAATGTGTGATTAAAAAATATATATAAATAATCACACTTTAATTAGAATGTGTGATAAAAAAATATATATATAATCACACTTATTTAAAAAGTGTGATTAAAAAGTAGTAGTGTATATATAATCACACTTTAATTAGAAAGTGTGATTAAAAAATATATAAATAATTACACTTTAATTAGAATGTGTGATTAAAAATATATATATACAATCACACTTGTTTAAAAAGTGTGATTAAAAAGTAATGTATATATAATCACACTTTAATTAGAAAGTGTGATTAAAAAATATATAAATAATCACACTTTAATTAGAATGTGTGATTAAAAATATATATATACAATCACACTTATTTAAAAAGTGTGATTAAAAAGTAGTACTGTATATATAATCACACTTCAATTAGAAGGTGTGATTAAAAAACATATAAATAATCACACTTTAATTAGAATGTGTGATTAAAAAATATATATACAATCACACTTATTTAAAAAGTGTGATTAAAAAGTAGTAGTGTATATATAATCACACTTTAATTAGAAGGTGTGATTAAAAAATATATAAATAATCACACTTTAATTAGAATGTGTGATTAAAAAATATATATACAATCACACTTGTTTAAAAAGTGTGATTAAAAAGTATATAATCACACTTTAATTAGAAGGTGTGATTAAAAATCTATATATATAATCACACTTAATTGAAAAGTGACATAAAAAATAAATATTATCACACTTAATCAAATTAAGTGTGATTAAAACATCAATCTAATTTTTTTTATCACACTTCTAATAAAAGTGAGATCTTTTTTTTTTGTCAAAGTGTGATATTTAACTATTTTTGTAGTAGTGTATTAACATAAATTACATGATATATCACGAGAAAGAGTTTAAATGCAAATTTGTTACTATAGATATACACATATACGTACATATATAAGAAATAATTTTTTTTCTTTTTTTTTCTTTTTTGCGTGGGTAGGATTGGGATCTAGTAAAATTGGGCTACACAATTTTATTACATAGATCGTATTTAGGATCCTACTAAACTTAAAATCTTAATGTAATCCGGATCGTTTAACCCAACTAGATTAGTGTGATCTAGATCGTTGGTCCAACTTTAAGATCCTGCAATCCGGATCGGAATTTTGGTAACCCTATTGTAATACAGTTTTGAGTTTTGAATTTCAAATGCATTTTTTTATTTAGTTATTTTTCTTTTAATATTTTCATCAATTATTGTTACATTTTAGATGCATTTAACTTAAATGTACCTAAGAAGTATGATATTTGTGAATTTATTTATTTATTTATTTATTTTGAAAAATTCACTAAATACAAAAATTCAATAAATTTTTGTTTTTGTATTTATTATTTTTTTTAAGAATTATTCAAAATACAAAATCAATTAAACATGTTTTAATTGCCCATAATAAAGATGAAAACATTAAATTTAATAAATAATATTAGGAGCATAAAAATGGAAAAAGATGAAAAGAAATGTAGATGAACTGAAAAATATTGTAAAAAAGAAATATACATACACAAAATAACAAACACTGAAAAAATGCATACAAAGAAAAAAATAATATTACACTAACCTTGTAATGATTTTCTTAGATCATAAAACTTGTAAAATGTAACAATGGAGAAGATGAGCTATTTTGAGAAAAGACGAGTACATGAGAGAACGATAGAATGTAATAATAGAGAAGATGAAAAGATGTGTAGATCAACTGAAAAATATTAGAAAAAAGAAATATATACACAAAAGTAATAAATACTGAAAAAATGCATATAAAATAAGAAATAATATTAGGAGCATAAAAATGGAGATGATAAAAAGTTGTGTAGATGAACTAAAAAATATTGAAAAAAAAAAAATGCATACACACCAAGTAACAAATACTGAAAAAATATATATAAAGTAAGATATAATATTACAGTGACTTTGTAATGATTTTTGCAAATCATGAAACATACAAAATGTAACAATGGAGAAAACGAGTTATTCTGAGAAAAGATGGATAGATGAGAGAATGATTGAATTTGACTGAAATAAACTTAATAGAGAAACATGTGTGGGAGTTTTAGGATTTGTGGGCTTTTTTTTTTTTTTTTAATAACGTGATATTAAATTAAGGAATGATTTTATACATACTAATAATCTTACTAAAAATACAAGAGGCCCAATGTGATTGGTTGTCAAAAGAATAATGACATTTAAATATCAAATGATGTTTGGACTTGTATGTTTTTAGTAAGATTTTAAGTGAATGTAGCATTGCTCTAAATTGAGAGTGGGATAGATATTATTGTAGATGATGGATATGAATGAATATTTTATTATTTTATTTTTATTTTATATTTTATATCGGGGAAGGAAGTAAGAAAGCCTGAATAGTAGGAAACGTGTGTATGGGAGTTGTAGGAGTTATGGGTTTCTTTTTTTGTTTTTAATATCGTGATATTAAATTGAGAGTGGGATAGATATTATTGTTAGTGATGGATATATATATATGAATATTTTATTATTTGAGTTGTAGGTTTCTTTTATTTTTTATTATTTTTTTTGTTTTAATAACATGATATTAAATTGAGAGTGAGATGGATATTATTGTGAGCGATGGATATGGATGAACAATTTATTATTTTATTTTATATTTTATATATAGAGAGAGGTAGTAACAAGGTCTGAATAGTAGAAAAGGAGATAAAGGGAGGTGTCACGTAATATTTTTTTTTTCCCTTCAAAATTATGAAATTTTAGGATTCGAATTTTGGAGCCTTTTGACCTAACAACTATATTTGGTTATATATATAGTATATAAATATATATAGACAGACAGATGGATAGATAGATAGATGAAGTAGTGTTTTTCCCTTTCTTATGTAGCACATTTCAAAGGCTTACTTTTTTCAACATGCTTTTTTTATTTACATATAAAGTTCTACATAAACTTAATTTCAATTATACTAACCAATTTTATATATATTTTTTTCATGTATTTTCCATCGTGTATTTAGTTTTGTCATTATTATTTTTTATATAGTTGATATTTTAATTTAATTATCATGATAGTTGAAAAAAAAAATTATTTATCTGGATATACAAATAAATAAATGAGACAAAACATGCTTGATTATGTGTATCGCTTGGATCAAAAATTTTCTTTTATATTTTTTTATTTTTGTCTATCTTATAAGTGTCTTAATATTAATTTATATTTAATTTTTAATTTAACGTGAAATTATATATTAAAATAGTTATATTTAATTTAAATTTTATATACCTATATGTAATATGTATGAATAATTCAAAAAGAATGTTAAAGAAAAAAAATCAATAATTTATATAATTTATTAATGTATTTTTTTCTTAATCCAATCACAACATTTTTATATTTAATCTTTTAAATAATTTTTATGTAGTTCTATTTGTACATATTTTTATTTTTCAAATCAAAATAAAAGTAAATTAAATAATTAGAATCACTTTTAATTTTATATTAATAATTCTCTTTCTAATTTAACTATTACTTGTATGAGTGTTTATTATACTATCTTATAATTTAATATATATCATATAAATTATTATATGATAATTTAACTACAACATATTTATATTTTATTTTTTAAATAAATTTTATATGGTTTTTATTTCTACATATTCTGATTTTTCAAATGACTATTAAAGAAAATTAAATAATTATAATCATTTTTAACCTTGAGGTAAAAATCTTGAGGTTATAGGTTTAAATCTCGGCACAACCACTTTGTGCACTACGTCAAAAGTTACCAATCTTTCCACTCCCAAACACACATTAATGTGTATTAATTAAATGTTATTTTTTTCATATTAATTCTCCTTTCAATTTAACTATTATTTTTAATATCACAATAAATATTTATTTTATCTATCTTATAATTTAATATATATCATATAAAATCATTATATGATTATTACACTTTTATAACTCAATAGAACTAAAATTATTAAAATAAATAAATAATTTAACTAAATTTATTATATTTAAATATTTGGTAACACTTACGTTTTCAGTTTTCTGTTTATATTTACAAAAATTTAAAAAACTCAAATAAAAACTTGTTTGGTAAAATTTTTGATTTATAAATTAGTTGTCTCAGTTTATAAATTTGGCCAAAAAATGAAAACACAAAAAATGTGTTTCCATTTTGAGTTTTCAGTTTTTTTTTTTTTACCACCCAATACTAGCCACCACCCGCTACCATTTTCCACCACCGTCTTCCGCCATCACCACCTACCACCACCACTCACCACCCACCTGCCAACACCACCCACTCACCACCACCACCCACCCCTCGCCGCCACCACCACCACCACCACCACCACTACCCACCTGTCATCCACCCGCCACTACCATCCACCGCCCGCCACCACCACCCGCCACCTACTTGCCACCACCACTCACCACCCACCAGCCACCACCTGCCACCCACTCGCCACCACCACCCACCACCCGCCACCACCACCACCATCACCACCCACTACCCATCCGCCACCCACCTGCCACCACCACCCACCACCACCACCACCACCCACCTGTCACCCACTCGTCACCACCACCCACCACCCGCCACCACCACCACCATCATCACCCACTACCCATCCGCCACCCACTTGCCACCACCACCCACCACCACCACCACCACCACCACCCACTCGCTACCACCTACCACCCGCCACCTACCCGCCACCACTCACCACCACCCACGTGCCACCACCACCCACCACCCGCAACCACCACCACCACCCACTCGCTGCCATCCACCACCCGCCACCGTCACCGACCTACCATCACCACCCACCACCCACCCGCCACCACCCACCACTACCCGCCATCCGCCACCCACCTGTCACCACCACCTACTAGCCCCCGCCACCACCATCACTACCACCCCCCGCTCGCTACCACCCACCACCCGCCACCGTCACCCACCCACCCACCCACCCGCCACCCACCTACCACCACCACCCACTCGCTACCACCCACCACCCGCCACCGTCACCCACCCACCCGCCACCACCCACCACCACCAGCTACCCATCACCCACCGTCACCACTTTCCATCACCGTCTTCCGCCGCCACTGGCCACTACTTGCCATTTTTCACTCTTTTTTATATTTTTAAATATTTTTAAACATTTTGTCAATTACCAAACGCGTTTGTAGTTTATGTTTTTCTAAAAATAAACAAAAAATAAACAAAAACCAATTTATAAAATTTTTGTAAATATAAACTGAAAACGTAAACGTTACCAAACACACAAGTAACTTTTTTATATAATGAGAAGAGTTAAAATTATAAAAATAAATATTTTAAATTAAAATTAATATTTTAAAAAATTAAGCCGTGCATTGCCAGAGTCATCTATTAAATTTTTTTTTTATGATAAATCTTGCATATAATTTTACGACACCTGTTGCAACTGCCACGTGGAGTGCAATCTCCCTGTGTTGGGTGATCTTGGCTGTGAGTGCATCTCCATCTCCATCAATGATTCGTTTGGCTTCTTTCCAGTCTCCTGTTAGAGCAGCTTTGTATAGCGGTACGTATTTCCAATACTGGTCACGGGCTGTAAATCAAAAGAATCGTTAGACACAAATTCAAGGGCAGTCATTCTCAATAAGTGGATTTATTATCAAATAGATTTTATAAGAAAAATTTATCATAAGAAAAGGTCACAAATTGTAAATTTTATTGATAATTTATAAAAATCATGACAAAAAAAGTCGCTAATTGTCAATTTTTAGCGATCTATATAAAAAATTGTCACAAAAAAATTATTTTTAGCGACAATTTTACCAAAATTTATTTTTAATAAGATTTGATGGGAATTAAGTTCAATTATTAAGACCTATTAGTAATTTACCCAAATTGAATTCGATAACAACTCATTCACACTAAGTTCGTTAATTTTTTATTTTATTTTATTTTTTTCAAATGTGTTTGAACTTAGACGAGTTCATTAAATTTTTAATAAATATGTTTAAACATATTAAAGTTCAATTTGTAAACTCGACTCGTTTAATATTTATTATTTATATATTAAATAATATAAAAATATCTATAAAAATAAGATAAATATATTATTTATATATTTGAAAAATATAAATGGAAATTGTAATTAACTATAGATTGTACATTTATATAATAGTGATGGTAGATATTATTATTTTGGTAAAATATTAACTTTGTTTTGGTATATTTATATATATTGTATAATCA